>OVAP01006248.1:0-11999 GCA_900406295.1 Aurinia saxatilis
AATAGTCTGGATCTCCAGGAACATGAATGCCGTAATTCGCTGTCGATCTCGCAAATTTGCGGCGTTTTCGCGACGAAAAATAACGTCACGGATTTGCGACGAATGTGCGATGATGTTTGGGATTACACGCACATTCGTCGCAAATACCATGCAGATTTNATACCATGCAGATTTGCGAGGAGAACTCGGCGTCGCAAATTTCCCTCGCAAATGAGCTGTTTTCTTGTAGTGTTTTTCTCGGCCTTGGCCACAAGATCAACCAACGAAGCCACCGTCTTCTCATGAGATGCCTGGATTGCCTCGAGCTCATCAATCTTCTTGTACGCCGCGGTGATATCATTGTCTTATGCGATCAACGACCGGTTCATGACCACCATGTGCTACAATATCAAAGAAGAAATAACTAAGACATAAAATTCACTAGAACAGAAGAGATCAAGGATTACTTACATCGAGTCCGGTGCTAGCAACAACATAACACTCCTCTCGATGTTGAAGAGACTCCATCGGAGGAAAGACATCCCCCTCACCGACTTCTCCAGTGAAGAACACCGCATTGGCTCTCCGTAGAGATCCATGAGATAGCGGACGAGTCTCCAAAGTTGCGACCTCTGGCTCGTGAACTGATGGGGTGACCTCCTTGGCCAACCTAAGCCTCTTGTGCGGAGCACCGATGGCAATGCCCTTGCCTTTCTCCAAGGCACCAACAACAGCTCCCTTGGCCTTCACCGGCGAACCAAGAGCAACATCTTTGCCATTCTTCTCGGCAGCAATCTTTGCGATACCCACTGGGGCTCGCACGACATAGACATTGCCCCGATGAGACGGATCCTCGGACTGCGAGACAGGTCTCTCGCATCCTACAACTAGTGCCTCGAAAGATTGCACCTCTGGATCATCTCCGGTACCATCCTGAATGAGATCATCCATAATCATCGTCCTAACTCTCGCTATCTCATAGGTGTTGTCCTTGCGGTCTGGTGACTCAACGCCTTCCCATCCAAAGCGAGCGTGCTCGACACGTCTCAAGGTGAAGGTCTTCTCCTAATGCGTGGATCGCTCTCGAAGAAGATAGTATACTCTCATGAAATTGTCAAAGTGAGCAAGTGATATATCTCGTATTTTACCCATTTTTATGATAATAAACATATACTTATTTATATTTTAAAGTCTATATTATTATTACTAGAGTCCAAGTGAGTCATTTTAGGTGCATGGACAAGTTTTGGAGCTTTGGAATAATCTAGGAGAATTATGGAGAAAAAATGGAACAAGCTTGAAGAGACGAAAAAGGAAATGAAGAAAAAAAAATGGAAATTCAGCAAGAGGTGTCGATCGACACCCTTGTGGTGTCGATCGACACCCTATGGAGAATCTGGCAAAATTCTCTAAATCTCAAGATCAAGATCTTTCCTAAATTCTTTTATGTTAATTTCCGAATTCTAAAATCCGTCCAGACCCCTATAAATACTTTTACAAAGCCATTGTTTAGGCTTATGCATTATTCTACTTTAGAGAGAGTTTTTGGGAGAAGATTTCAAAAACCCTTTTATTGATTATTATAGCTTTCATTGATTATTGCGTGATGAATTTTTTGGCCATGTCTGAGTAGTTTATTAGTTAGGTTTAGGGTTCTTAGATTAGGATGATTTTCTGTTAACCTTAAGCTTAATTTATATGAACCATTGATTAACTCTTCTCTTAGATTGTTCTTATTGCTACACTTTAGCTTGATCATCTAGAGTCTAGATCATATGGCAATTTATTATGCATGAGAGTGCTAATAAATTGCTGGAATCAATCTTAGGAGAGATATCTATCTTTTCTCAAAGAGATTTGGTTAAGAATAGCTATTGAACAATTGAATCGGTTTGATAATGCTAGTTTAAATTTCATAGGATTTCTCACAGAGATTTGGTCTTTCTAGGGTTTAAACTAAGATAGTTAATCTCAATGAGAGTTGGATTCCTTGTTTGCATTGTTCATGTTCTAGAGTTAAGGTTTCTATAAATTTTGTCTGACGGGTGTCGATCGACACCACGCCGGAGTCAATCGACACCGTTCCTAATTAGGTTCAAAATTAATTCCTAATCGAAGTTTCCAAAACCTAGCGTTTATTTTAACTGATTTAACCCCCTTAAAAATCACTTAGTGTCTGCTTTAGCTAGTTAAAATCAAAACCATCATCCTGGCTTTAATTTAAAATTTATATAAATTAGTCTGTTTAGTTATTCGGTCTTCGTGGATTCGATCCTTAAGTATTACACCTGATATTTGTTGTGCACTTCCAACACCATATCCAATGGCGCTCATAGTGATTACATCATGTGCATGCTGTTTTCTTTCTCACTCACTGATAAGGCGGAATAGTGGCTCAAGGCTCTACCTCCAGCATCTCTTCACACTTGGGAAGAGATTAGAGCAACCTTTTTTTACCACTTCTTCACAAAAGCTAAGACAATGGCTCTAAAGAACAAGATCACCAATTTCAGCAAATATCTGGTGAATCCGTTTTTGAAGCATGAGAAAGATTCAAGGAGTACAAGATGGAGTGTCCTCATCATGGCTACCCCTATGAGCAGTTCCTAGGCCTCTTTTATGATGGTGTCAATTGGGATTACAAGAATGCTCTCAACTCGGCCAACACTGGTGATTTTATGACACAAACCAAGGATGGTGCCTACAAGTTCATTGAGAATTTAGCTGCTAGATCTTTCAACCGTGGAATGGAGTATGATTGGTCCAAGATGGTGAACAATGTTGAAGCTGAAAGGATCAAAGAACTCCATCAGAAGATTGGTTTCATGATGAATGTGTGGGTAAAAACACACAATCACTATTTGTTCGAGTATTTCAGGGAGGGACTCGAAGCAAAGAGCTAGGCACAAACAAAAAGAATTAGTGAAGAGCTTTTTGTATTGATTTTTTCGTAACGTAAGATTTTTAGGTTCTTTGGCCAAAAAGAGATGATCTAATAAGTTTAACCTAACGAAGTATTTATACAATATTATGCCGAGTTAGAGAATATTATACTTCCTGGATCTTCTCGTATCTTCCTTTTTCCTCCCCCTTTCCTTTGCCTTGAAGTCAGCTCGCCATTACCCTCTTTGGGTCGTATTGCTGCTTGGCCTTTTGGGCTTAGACTGACCTCGCCGTTAGGCCCAAGCAATGATCTAATGTTGACTTCGCCATTTGGTATACATGATGTCCTCGCACTTATATCGTGAAGTGAATGTGAGGTTCCCCTATTTTAACATCAAGTCGTATATGATTTTGAAGTCATACATGACCTCGCATTTAGAATTCCTGATGATGGCGGGGTCGCTCTTTCACGACCTCACTCCTATAATTCTCTATAGTCGTGAGGTCTCGTTGAACGTCTATCAGATGACCTCACGCTTATGATCTTATGTAATGAAGAGGTCATGTCAGATGACCTCGCGGTTATGCGAAATATGTCAATAGGCGAAGCCTCTCCAAGTCAACCACTAGTTTGACCTGTGGGGATATTTGACCCCCAAAATGAAAGGAAATAAAAAGAATGTCAGTTTTGCTGATGTTGATGCTGTCCAAAAGAAAGAGGAAGAGAAGGATGTTGCCTATGTTAGAAATTATGGTCAACAGTTATACAACAAGCCTTTCAACAACAAGCCTTTTGCTGGAGATATCAAAAGCCAATTGGAGAAGGAAGAAGCTATGGCAAAACTTCCTACCACTTTCCAAAAGCAAAAGATGATGAAACCAAGTCCATGCTAGAGCAGCTTCTTGAAGGCCATCAAAAGATGACTGTAGGATTCAGTGGGAAGCTTGATAATCTCTACACTAACCTTAATGGGAAGTACGAAGAGCTGGCTGCACAACAAAATAAAACAGACCTTCAAGTAGCTCAAATGGTCGAGACAATTCGAAGGTAAGAAGGTTTCCTTTCATCAAAGACGGGTCAAAACCCGAAGAAGTGTGTCAACACAATCACCATGAGAAGTGCAAAAGATGAGGTTGATTTGCTTGAGGCAATGCTTGGAGGAAACATGGACGAAGAGGAGCTTCGTTTGACTAAAGACGATGAAAATTCGGCTGTAAAACAGAGCAGTGTCGATCGACACTCACCTAGTGTCGATCGACACCACTCGGGAAATCCCGCGACGGACTTTGTTTCAAGCCATGGTGTCGAACGAGCACCAAGGTCAGTGTCTTTCGACCTACGGTAAAAGGAACTTACTTATACGAGATATAATAATAAACTTATTTATACCTCGTATTTTACCGGTTTTTATGATAATAAACATATACTCTTATATTTTAGAGTCTATATTATTATTATTAGAGTTGAAGTGAGTCATTTTAGGTGCATGGATGAGTTTTGGAGCTTTGGAATAATGTAGAAGAATTATGGAGCAAAAATAAAACAAGCTTGAAGAGACGAAAAAAAGGAAATGAAAAAAATGGAATTCAGCAAGGGTGTCGATCGACACCCTACGGAAAATCTACAAATATTCTCTAAATCTCAAGATCAAGATATTTCCCAAATTCTTTTATGTTAATTCCCTAATTCAAAAATCTGTCCAGACCCCTATAAACAGTTTTACAAAGTCATTGTTTAGGCTTATGCATTATTCTACTTTAGAGAGAGTTTTTGGGAGAAGATTTCAAAAACCCTTTTATTGATTATTATTGCTTTTATTTATTATTGCATGAGGACATGTCTGAGTAGTTTATTAGTTAGGTTTATGGTTTTTAGATTAGGATGATTTTTTGTTAACCTTAAGCTTAATTAATGAACCATTTTCTTAGATTGTTCTGATTGCTACATTTTAGCTTGATCATCTAGAGTCTAGATCATATGGAATTTATTATGCATGAGAGTGCTAATAAATTGCTGAAATCAATCTTAAGAGAGCTAGCTATCTTTTCTAAAAAAGATTTGGTTTAGAATAGCTAGTGAACAACTGAATCAGTGTGATAATACTAGTTTAAATTCCATAAGATTTCTAAGAGAGATTTAGTCTTTCTAGGGTTTAAACTATGATAGTTAATCTCAGCGAGAGGTGGATTGCTTGTTTACATTTTTCATGTTCTAGAGTTAAGATTTCTATAAATTTTATCTGATGGGTATCGATCGATAACACACCAGTGTTGATCGACACCGTTCGTAATTAGGTTCAAAATTAATTCCTAATTGAAGTTCCCAAAACCTAGCGTTTGTTTTAATTGATTTCAACCCCTTAACAATCACTTAGTGTCTGCTTTAGTTAGTTAAAATCAAAACCATCATCCTTGCTTGAATTTGAAATTTATATAAATTAGTTTGTTTAGTTATTCGGTCTTTGTGGATTCGATTCTTTAAGTATTATAAATGAAATTTGATGTGCACTTGCAGTTAGAAATACATAGGGTAAAATTTTGTGTATCAGCAAGATGGAGGGAGTGATCTGCAAGAGAAAACATCAAGTGGTTAGAAAATGAAACAAAGTTATAAAGCAAACGGTCAAACAAGCACAAACAATTAAATAACCTCTAGCACGCCATCGCTACCTAACACTACTAGTGAAACGTTCATAATTCGAGAAGCAACGTTTCTTCACATAGAAGAAATGATCTTCCCAATGGTGAACCTTCCCGGACAATACTCTAATAACACTCCACCCTGTTTTTTGCGGAGAAGACATATCTTATCTTGTTCTTCTGAGTCCCGCGAATCTCGAGGACATCCACCAAGAAATCAACGTCGACCTCGACTCCACATTCGAGACAACAAACAACGATCCCTACTAAGTGACATACTCCGTTCGGAATAAGTTGAGAGAATGCATGTTTGTAATATCTCAAATACTGAAAGATCCCAGCCGGAATGGGAAACAATAGGAAGCTATGGATGAAAAAACCTTCTAGCAAGGAAAAGTATCCTTCGGGGCATCTTCGATGCGATCAGACGGATACGGAACAATGATCTCAACATCATCGGAGATTCTAAACAACTCCCTTAATATAGAGATGGAACGTTCGGTAGACAATGTCGATCCCTGAGGATCAGCCATAGCTTATGTTTGCTGAGAATGGCACGCTAGGCCATAATCTCCTCCATCGAAAATCTAAACTTAGCAGAATACTCTTCGAAGTGTTCCATCTCGGCCTTGATATCAAGATTTTGGAGGTCTTCAAAGTAAACAGTAGCTCTTATTTCACTCATCCACAGTGATGGACCATCATGAACCACATGATTATCATTATGACCCTCATCATCGCTATCACTACCTTGGTCATCACCTACTTTGTCACTATCGTCACAACGACTACTACCATCTTTATCACTACGAATAACCCTCTCTAGCAATACTATCATTATTGTGGGGGTCAGATTCCAGCTCCGAAGATTGATAGCATTTAACGGTTAAGTGTATCCACAAAACAGTACTACTGCCCACGAGCTGGTCATATGTCCACACCATCGAGCATTACAGTCATGGACTATCGAGCATTACAGTCATAAACTAGTATGCAAGTTAATTTGTTATGTGGGCCAAAACCTTCTACAAACTCTCCCGACGAACCATCTAGCCTATTCTATGCACATTTGGGTGGTAGATCCCGGTTAAAACCTCACCAAGCAATGTGCTAGCCAAGTCTCATAGTGGGTCCCGACAGACCTCACCAAGCAATGTGCTAACCAAGTCCCATTGTGAGTCCTGAATGACCTTGGACAAGCCAAATCGATCTCTCGATGATCAATTGAACGTCCGGACATGAACTGGATCCACAAAGGATCGAAAAAATGCATGAAGACTGTCCCGCGAGCCAAGTCCCATGCTGTGGCCCGCGGGACAAGTTCAAGATCACAACCCGCGGGCCAAATCTTCCCATGGCCCGAGGGACAAGTTCAAAATCACAACCAGCGGGCCAAGTCTCGACCGTGGCCTGCAGGACAGGTCCAACACAATCGTCTGTGGGCCAAGTCTCGACCGTGGCCCACAGGACAGGTCCAACACAATCGTCCGCGGGCCAAGTCTCAACCGTGGCCTGCAGGACAAGTCCAACACAATCATTCCCGGGCCAAGTCTCCACCATGGCCCGCGAGACAAGCTCACCATCTTCATCCGTGGGCCAGGTCTCTACCATGGCCCGCGGGATAAGTCTCTCTTCAACATCTGTGGGCTAAGTCTCAGGTATGGCCCGCGATATTGCTCACATATCAATCCAAGAGCTAAGTATCAAGTATGGCCCGCAAGATTGTTCACATCTCAGTCTGCGAGCAACATCGTATTCCGTGGGTCCACACACATGACTTAGTTCCATCAAGAACTAAAGACCCACGATGAACATTTCATCAAATGATCATCGTGATCACACTATTTTTCCCTTGGTAAGTTTTTTTCCATGTGGTTTTCCTTGCAAAAGTTTTTAACGAGCTGATCATCAAAACACATACGACTCACGAGATTATCTCAACAATCTCATGGGCCCATAAACACTCATAACTAGCTAAATAGCCCACTTCGGTATAGTGGGCCCATTTCCATCTTCCATCAATACAAAGGAAACTATTCAGAAGAGTGGAAGCATACCTTCAGGAAATGGAAGGTGGCCTACGAAAGAGTTTGCCCCCAAGGCTGTCTAGTTAAAGTTTATATAGGATCTAAGGTCGTAGGTCTTAGATTATCTTTGGACATCTCGAATTGTCTTAACAATTTGTAACCTTTGAGAGTTTTATCAATAAAGCAACCCCACCTTTCTTTTTTTGCTCTTTGTATATTACTTTTACTTTCTAAGTGGTTCACAATAGAGAGTTGGCGATCCCTTAAAAGAATTGTTTGACAAGTTTTTGGTTGTGTCTGAATTCTTTCCCACACAACTATGATCATCATCCTTATCATTATCCGAACTAAGACTTGAATCATCACCATCATTAGACTCTAAGGCATGGTTCCCGCAGAAAGACTTACCTAGACCACTCAACACATTATAATCGTAAAAATTTGTGGGGGTCGGATTCCACCCTTGAAGATTGATAGCATAAAACGGCTAAGTGTTTGCACAAAACACTACTACGGCTCATGAGCTGGTCATATGTTCACACCATCGAGCATTACAGTCATGGACTATCAATTGGTAACGATATAATCAAGCCTGGATCACCGAGGGTCCCACGATCAACAAGGCATATAACAAGACATGGATCAAAATTGGCCCGCGGAGAAAGCTCTTGGACTTATCCCGCGAGCCAAGTAACGAACATGGCCCGTGGACAAGCTCACAAGAACGTCCCGCGGGCTACATGATCGACATGGCCCGCGGACTACGGACATAAAGTGTCCCGCGGGCCATGCAAGGCATCTGGCTCGTGGGACAAGCCCCTTGCCTTGTTCCGTGGGCCAAACCTTCTATAAACTCACACGATGTACCATCAAGCCTATTCTATAGACATTTGGTTGATGGGTCCCAGTCAAAACTTCACAAAGCAATGTGCTAGCTAAGTCTCACAGTGGGTCCCGACAGACTTCACCAACCAATGTGCTAGCTAAGTCTCACAGTGGGTCCCGACAGACTTCATTAAGCAATGTGGTAGCCAAATTTCATTACGGGTCCCGGACCTTCTTAGACAAACCAGTTCGATCTCCATATGATAAATTGAACGTCCAGACATGAGATGGACCGCAAAGGATCAAACGAGACATCGAGCCAATCATCCGCATGCCAAGTTTGGACCATGGGCCGCGGCACGAGACCACAGCCTTCACCCGCGAGCTACGTCCATACCGTGGCCCGCGGGATGAGCTTAACAACATAGCTCGCGGGCTATATTCTTGTCGTGGCCTGCGGGCTACATCCTTGCAATGGCCCGCGGGCTACATGCTCCATATGGCTCGCGGGGCGAGCTCGACGACACAGCCCGCGGGCTTCACTTTTTCCGTGGCCTGTGGGCTATATCCTTGCCACGGCCCGTGAGCTATATGCTTGACCTTGCCCGCGGGGTGAGCTCGATGTCACAGTCCATGGGCTACACTCTTGCTATGGACTGCGAGGCGAGCTTGATGTCATAGTCTGCGGGCTACGTCCTTGCCGTGGCCCGCGAGACAAGTATCTCTTCAATGTCCGTGGGCCAAGTCTCAGGCATGGCCCACGACATTTCTCACATTTCAATCCGCGAGCTAAGTATCAAATATGGCCCGCAAGAATGTTCACATCCCAGTCCGCAAGCCAACTTAGCTTACCTAGCAACATCGCATCCCGTGGGTCCGTGCACATGGCTTTGTTCCATCGCAAACTAAGGACCCACAATGAACATTTCATCGAACGATCATCGTGATCACAACAAGAAACACTTGCAACTAACCAAATAGCACAACTCATTTCTGTGGGCCTATTTCCATCTTCCATCAAGACAAAGCCCTAAGATCTGTTCCGAGCGCCGTCAAGCAAGAAGGTTCGAGAATATAATCCTCGGAGTATCTAAGGAGAAAGGAAACTATCCAGAAGACTGTTGGAGGGATGGAAGCATATCATCAGGAAATGGAAGGTGCCCCACGAAAGAGCTTGGGCACAAAGGCGGTTTAGTTAGGGTATATATAGGATCTACGGTCGTAGATCTTTGATCATCTTCTTCTCTCTCGAATAGCCTAAGTCTTAACAGCTTATATTCGAGAATTCTCTTTGTTATCAATAAAGCGACCCCACTTTTCTTATCTTGTTCTTTGTCTTTTGCCTTAACTTTCTGAGCGGTTCACAATAGAGAGTCGACGATCTCTTAAAAGATCCGATTGACAAGTTTTTTGTTGTGTGTGAATTTTTTCCCACACAATTTGGCGTTGACTCTGGGGACCTCATCGACTTCTCCACACAAAGGATCGCTCTAAACTGAAGACATGGTTCAAGCTAAGAATACAACTCAACAACCAAGGCTCCTTGTGACTCCTGCGACACAACAGCTCAATCCCGACGGATCCATCAAGGCCCCATTCGCCAATGATGGCGACAACAACATCATCAATCCGGAAGATCCTCAAGAGACTCCATCAGATAGTGGGCTAGACGCGATCGCCATAACTCCGGGACCAAGTTACCGTGACATGGTTAATACCGTGCTCACGGACTTGCTTGAGCGTTCTGCCAAGCAAGACAAACTCAACCAGGTAAGCTCAACCCGTCTGGAAGAGTTAGCTGCTCGGTCCCAGCCGAGAAATTCATGCGAAGGCTCTTCTTGCAGCCTACGCCTGTCTATCCCAAACAGATGACTCAAGGAGTCTCTGGGACCCATGAAACCAATCCTCAAGACACTGGAAGGATAGTCGATCTCACCGACGACCCGAACATGGAGCTTCACAACAGTCGTGACCGTGAGCGTGGACCACCACACCTGCTCGGACCCGCATTCTAGAGACCACTTAGCAGCCCAGGCAGGATGAGAAATAAAACGCTGATGAATTCTCGGATGACGACCAGCTCGGCATCAACAAAGCCGAGATCCTTTGACTCAGAGCAGCGATGCAGAAGACTGAAGCTACAATCCATAAGGTGCGGACCCAGATTCACAAGGCAAAAAGATCGACAAAGTGCTGGCCAAATCCCATAACACACCCTCACACCGCACATCACCGGGGCCCATATCTCTGACCCTGGATAGATCACTAAAACCCCAAATTATAATGGGACCACTGACCCAAGGGAACATCTGACGTCGTTCCGAATTGCCATGAACCGAGCAAGGTTCCCCAGAGGACATGAAGATGCGGGTTTATGTCTCTTGTTCCCCGAGAACCTCAAGGGACCCGCACTATAGTGGTTTTCCAGGCTACCATCTAACTCTATCAGCAGCTTCCATAAGCTAACCACCTTGTTCCTCAAGCAGTATTCGATCTTCATGGGACGGGAAACTACTGATGCTGATTTATGGTCTATTTCGTAGGGACCAACGAAGTCTCTCCGCTCTTTTATCACTAAGTTCAAGAAGCTTATCTCACATGTTGAAGGAATGAGCGACCATACAGCTCTGCGGGCCCTGAAGAAGGGATTATGGTATGAATCAGAGTTCCGCAAGGAACTAGCCACGCATGAACCGCCAACCATCCAGGATTCTCTGCATCTCGCCAACAGCTTCATTGTGAATGAGGAAGAGATGCAAGTCCTTCGAGCAATGCATGCACCAGCGCGGACCCCACACAATACTCATCCATCATCTATCACCCAACCGAGTACAAGGAAGCCGACCCAGTCATCCAAGTACATCCACCATGAGGGACCCGGAGCCCACAACTACCTGATAGATGATGGAGATACAACTGCTCGAGCAACAACAAGGAACACTGGTAGTGGCGGTGGCAGAGGCTTCGGTGGTGGATGAGGACACTCTGAAGGCGGGCCAAGGAGTTAATACAGCTTCGTCGAAAATGCGTTCTGCGAAATTCACCAGGCCCACGGACATTCAATGCAGAACTGCAAGACTCTAGGTGAACGGCTGACCGCTAAACTACTTGCTGGTGAACTCGGTGATGGAATCGACCTCAAGGATTTTCTTCAAGAGAAACATGAGGATCAACCCATCAAGCAGCCTCAAGCGGAGGAACAGAGCAAGTGGGACCGACCAGATGGAGATGAACAAAACGGGGGCTACAACCATTGTTTAGGCTTATGCTTTATTTTTAATTTGAGAGAGTTTTTGGAGAAGATTTTCTTAAACCCTTTTATTGAATTTATATTGCTTTCATTCAACTATTGCATGATGAATTGCTTGGCCATGCTTGAGTAGTTCATTAGTTAGGTTTAGGGTTCTTAGATTAGGATGATTTTCTGTTTACCTTAAGCTTAATATATGAACCATTAATTAACTCTTCTCTTAGATGTTCTTATTACTAGATTCATAGATTAGATACCTTGAGTCAAGATCAAAGGGAATTTATTGTGCATGAGAGTGTCAATAAATTGCTGGAATTAATCTTAGGAGAGCTACCTATCTTTTTTCAAGGAGACTTGGTTTAGAATAGTTAGTGAACAATTGAATCGGGTTGTTA
>OVAP01006249.1:0-11998 GCA_900406295.1 Aurinia saxatilis
GCGAAAGGCTTTGAAAGCTAGACACAATTTAGTTTAATCAACTGTGGTCACTGCACCAGATTGCTCCGCATTTCTTGTACCTCCTGCAACATCATGAACTGCATCAGTGCCATAAGTAATGGCATTCACCTGTGCTACCTGAGACTGCATAGTAAGTATCCCGAAAAGTGTCTCCTGAGATCGCTTGACTGCTTCTGCCATTTGAGTGACTTGAGTGTTCAGCTTCTTGACATGGCTCGATAAGGCTTCAAACATCGTATTCAAGTTGTTGTACATGCCATCGACCTTGGCATTATGGTTTTTGAACTTGGCATTTATCTCCCTTGCTGCTTTCTGCTGATTGGCGAGAATCATCTGAATCATGGACTTCAACTCCTCATGTGAGGTGTTGGTCGGAGCTTGATACGGCGGTGCAGAAGGCATTGGTACCTGGTAATTTTTGAAGGGTTTCTTCTGGTACCCTTGTATTTTCCCTTGAAATGTTGGCTTCCCATGAAAAGACACAAAAGCGTTATTAGAGCCAACATTGTTTTTAGGTGGGTATACCTGGTCTTGCTGGTTTTCAACGTTTGTGCTGAGTTATGAGAGGTTTGGGTGCTTGTTGTAGTTGGAGTTGTAGCCTTGTTTGTACGCCTGGCCAATGACATAGTTACACTTCTCTTCTTCGTCATCTGCAGCAGCCAAATTCTCATCAGAAGGCACATGACCACCTTCTCGATCGCATGAATTTATTCCGTGCTAGTTTGCTTTGACGAGTGAACTGATCTGCTCGGCGAGCTCCGCTATTTGCTGCGCTTCCACCGAGCAACTTTCTTGCTTCTGTCATATTCTGGACTTTTCTCAGAAGAACTCTCAGCCATGTTCTCGATCAATTCCAACGTATCAGAAATACTACATGTCATAAAATTACCATTACTAGCATAATTTAATTGACCTCTAAAATCCAATGAAAAACCGTCTTAGAAAATTGGCAGCAGCTGCGAGTCGGTAAAGCCATGATGCGGGCAGTCTCAGCGGTAGGAACAGAACCTCTCCCACGCCTCGCAAAAGGATTCTCTCGAGTACTGAGAGTAGTTGGAAATCGTGACCTGCAAATCTGCCGTCTTGGACTTGGTGTAATATTTTTCGATGAATGCATTGCGCACCGCATCCCATCCAACTAGGCTGCCCATTGGAAGTTATTTCAGCCAGGAAAGTGCTTTGTTTGCCAGCAAGAATTTGAAGAGCTTGCACTTGACGTAATCTGGAGGTACACCATTCGGCCTTGTGATGCGCTTGCTATCTGATCGATGCGCTCTATATGCTCCATCGGATTTTTTTAGGGAAGGCCGCTGAATTGCTTTTGCTCTGCAAGTTGAATGATCTGGCCAGGGATAACGTAGTCCTGGAGCGCCATTGGTGGTGGAACAATGGCTGATCTATTGCGGTAAAAAGTGTGTGGCCTGTCCGTTCCACTAAGTGTGGGTTGGGGTTGCTGTTAGCGTGCCTGCTATTGGAGAGCCTCCACGTTCAGCCGCATCTCTTTCAATTGCTCCTGCAGAGCTGCATTGTGAACGTGGCACCCATTGTGACAGGAGTTGACCGGTTTTGCGTGTTGGTTCTTTCTCTTCTCACAAGCTCATCGTTGGACATTATATCTAGATCAGCTGCCGATTGACGGCTTCTGGTCATGTACCTGCGAGAACAACGAGTAAACAAAAAGAAGAAATAATTAGTAACGACCTTAAATTCAAATTTTTCAATCACATGTAAAATAATGAGACTCGGCAACGACGCCACTTAATAAGTTGTCTTTTCACAAATTTATAAGACATTGACGACTAACAGCTTATCGATGTAGTATTAAAGGATCGAATCCACAAATCTTAATTATTACACTGCAACTTACTAAATTATTTAATCTAGTTAAGATGATCAAATGATTGGGTTTGTTTGTTAATTTTCTATGGTTTTTCTCAATTAGATGTTTATTAAGGTTCTAATTTTTCCTATCTTCAATTTAAATATAAATATAAATTGATCCACTTTCGTGGCATCAATTACTTTTCTTAACAATTTAAATTCCTAAACTCTTATTTGGATTTAAAAGAGCTAGAAAGCATTAATCAAGCTGATATAATTTTTTCACAATCTGCTTTAGCATCAACTTTCGTTGGCTAAAGACAGATTGCTCTCCTAAATGAATTTTCAAGATTCCCATTACACTTTTGTTTAATAGATAATCTTATGAACAAAAACTAGGTGATCAAACTAGTTTTAGCATTATAACATCACAAGGAGGAAGACTATTCTGTAGATCTACCTATTTACATCCAGTTTCTATTATAACAATCCATGATTCCCCTAGATCTAACTATCTAACTACTCACACATGATGAAATGGACAATAATCAAAGACAAAATGATACACATGAATCATATGAACAATATTAAAATGAATAATACTTATATAAAACGAAATGTAAAATATTTTAAGGTAAAAAATACTTTTCCACAAATGAATGGGAACGACAATCTCCAACAAACTTCAAAGGAAAATAAGAACCAAGATCTCAAGAAAATGAAGCAAAAGTGTTTAAATCTCAAAAGAAAAGAAGAATGAATCAAGCTTGTTGTTGTAGAGGCGCGAAATCCTTTTTATATGAGGAGATAACACGTCAGGATCTTGGTAAATAAGGCATGATCGAGTTGATTTCTTGATTGATTGATTTCCAAAATAGCTTTCGTCAGAGTCGGGTCGATCGATCAGAAGATTTTTTTGCTCGAAATGTGTGCATGTCGATCCGCAAGTGATCCGCACACTTTTGTAAGTAAGGGTCAATCGATCCACAGTGGATCGATCCATGTATATTTTTGGCTCTGGATCGTGTGCAGATCGATCTGTAAGTGGTATGCACATTCTCGTAAACAGGGATCGATCGATCCACTAAGGGATTGATTGACCCACTAAGGGATCGATCGATCCTTCTTCATTTTTGCCAAGTTTTCATCTTTTGACTCAAATCTTCATTCTGAAACTCCAATCCATGTTCCAATGCATTATTCATCTGAAAAGACTCTAAGCAAACAAAAAGACTCGAAGAACACTTGAAAAGAGAGGTCAGAAATTGTTAAAAACGCAATATATCACCTGTCTTAGCCCTCTCCCAGGCTTAAGAGCACCAAGAGATTGCCTAGTAATAAGAACTGAATAATGTACTGAGGAAATACAAAAAGAATACCCAATTAACCCACATATGATGAAAACCAAAAGAAAAGAAAATAGATTTAAGGAAACTCCATTCCACACTGTCATACAATTTAGACATATCAGTTTTAACTGTCATACGCTTTAGTCATATCAGTTTTAACTGCTATAAACTGTTTAGATATAGTGGAATGTTCTCAAACTATGTAATATTACATGAACTATTGATATATTATCAGATACAAAAGCAGATTGAGTAGGACTAATAATATTAGGAAAAAATGGTTTTAGTCTAAATACAAGAATTTTGGAAACCACCTTGTAGATGACATTGCAAAGACTGATGGGTCTCAAGTCCTCCATTCTTTAGGCAATAAACTTCTTTGGTATAAGGAATAACTGAGTATAATTCAACTCGTGAGGAAAAGATCCAACTTAAAAAAAATGCATAACCTCATCACAGAGTTGAGGCCCTACAATGTGCCAACATTACTGGTAAAAAGAAGCTGACATACCATCACTGCCATGAGCATTTGAACGTTTAATAGAAAGCACTGCATTCTTGATTTCAACTTATGACACATGAGCAATCAGAATGTCATTCATAGCAAAGGTCACCTTTTTGAGAAACTTGAGGAGAATATCCGTCATATCAAAGTTAGTACAAGCCTGGAATAAGTTGGTAAAATACTCAGCTGCTACTTGACCTTTAAAAGCTTCAGAATATTGGAATACACCTTACGAATCTCTAAGATTTTCCAGATGATTCTTAGATATGCTACTCTTCACAGCTTCATGAAAAAATGAGTATTGATGTCACCTTCTTTCAACCATCTTTCCCTGGACTTTTGACTCCAGAACATCTCATTTTCCATATAATCTAATAGTAGCTCTTTCTTCACATTGACAATTCGATCCATATTTGGCATACAAGATTGTAGAGCTTCCAATTCCTCGTGTAGTCTATGAATATTATCACCCGCATGAAGATTACTATTGTTTTTAAATATACTAATAGCCTTTCTACAAAATCTGATCTTCTCTGAGATAGACCTAACCCCCCCACTCTAATACTTTTCCAAGCATCCTCAACACAATTCAAGAAGCCAGGTCTATGTAATAACCTTATATCAAACCTGAACTACCGTTGAAAACCTACATTTCAGATAATAACCTTATCAAAATAGGCATATGATCAGAACCTCTTTTGGCAAAAAATTCTTGATGAGATGCAGGGAAACTAGCCTTCCAAGCTACATTACCAAAACATTTGTACAATTTTCTATGAATCCAACACATGTGCCTCATACCACTCCAAGTGAAGGCTTTTCATTGGGCATCTATTTCTTCTAGCTTGCAATTTTTTATCATATCACACAAACTTCAAAATTCCCATAATTTCTAGCAGGGCCCCTATACATTCTCCTGAGTGTAACACATAATTAAAGTCACAAAAAACACACCAGATTTCATTCCTCAACACTCCTAACCTTGTCAATCTTTCCCACAATATATTCCTGGCTTGAGTGATAGGATCACCATATATACAAGTCACAAAACAAGTAATTTCTTCGACTACCACTTTACAATCTACCATGTTCTAGGACCTATATAATACTTCTAACTGAATAGTCTTCTTCCATAATAAAGTTAGTCCTCCACTATAACCAAGTGACTCCACTGTAAAAAGATTCTCATAACCCACTCCATCTTGAAGATATTGTATTTTATACTTCTTATTTTTCGTCTCCATTAAGAAAATGATGTTAGGGTAGTAATCTTTTCGAATCCACCTGAGTCTAGGAATTTTCAAGTCCTTTGGAGACCCCAGGCCTTGACAATTCCAAGAGAAAAATATCGGAAAGGATTCGCTCTTTTGGGCTTAGGACTTCCAAGGGAGTTAGAGGGTTTGATTTCAAAGAAATTTTCGTAAAACATAAGATTTCCGTGTTTTCTAAGGAATTTGGTGGGGTTTTCACGTTTTTGGTGGAGAAATTATTATAGTTTACAAGGTTTTGTGTTTTGTTCTTCATATTATTTGAAGACATCGCTAGAAGTTGTTGTGCTTTTTGAAGATCTTTTGCGTCTTAGAATGCTTTTGCTAACACTCGAAGGGATGCTTGCGAAAGAAGTCTCATGGTTGAATCCAGTTCAAAAACGCTGGAGAAGGTGTTACAAGATATGACAATCGAGGATGATGAGCATGATACTGTTGTGATGCCTACTCTTCCTTAATTCAAATCAACAAAGAAAAACAAGATGAGTATCATGGGAAGATCATTGAACCCGAATTGTCAAAAGATGTCAAGTATGCTTCTTGATATGCCCCAAAAGTGGGGTATGAATAATATGGTTCAAGGTCTGGCTCTTTCAAGGGAGCGATTTCAGTTTATCTTAAAAAATGAAGAAGATCTTCAAGAGGTCCTAAATAAGCCACCACAAAACTATAACGTCTGGTTGATAGTTTTTGAGTGTTGGACTAATCCTTTCCCCAAAGATGTTCTAAGCCTTCTCCCTGTGTGAGTTCAAATTCGTAATATACCAGTGAATTATCATACCTTTAATTCGATTAAATTTGTAGGGCGTATTATAGCGGAAGTGAAGAAGGTGAACTTTGATACAGACAAGTCTCAATTATGGGAATATGTGAGAGCTAAGGTTCTCTTAGATGTTTATGAACCCGGTTAGGAGAGCTAAAAAGTTGTTGCTTCCGTGTGGGGGCGTGGCCAAATTGGTCTTCGATTTTGAAGATATTAGGAAACGATGTTTCACTTGTCAATTAACCCATGATTACTTAAAGTGTAACTTTCAAAAACAGAGGAAAGATGATAAGTTACAACCGTCTTCAAAGGTGGAAGAGAAGGAGAGTGACTTTGGGGTTAGGCGAGAGGTCTTGGATCCATTGGAAGAATTTTAGTACATGATCAAATGCATTGTCCGGATATGGGTAGGCCTTGCATACACCCAGATATATTACATGAGATGCGTCAATATCTTATGGATTGTAATAACGCCGACTGTAGTTCCCGAGTTTTAGATATTCAAAATCAGGTTAGTAAGCTGGAGAAGAAATCAATGCAAAAATAAGGAGTTGCATGTCATACTATTAGGATTGGAGATTGAGGATGTGGAGAATGGGGAAGATATCTTGGTAGACAATACTTTGAATACGTCTCAGCTGATGAGTAGTGTTGTTGCAGTGTGTGTGACATTGTAGACTACTTCTCATGTAAGACATTGAGAAGACTTGATCATGCCTGATGCTACTATAGCTAACAGGCTAATGCGGACAGAGAAGATTTTATCAACCGGTACAGGGGATACAGAGAACAGTGGGCCTTTGGGTGTGACTATAGGCAAGACGCAAACCCTGGGACTAATTAATATGAAGGTGGAAGCAAAAAGGGCTAATAAAACTGATCATACAAGGTTAGGGGACATTTCTCAAAGTTCCATTGGTCAATCTCCACCACAAGCGCTAAGAGTTTTGGTGGTTCTTACTGGATTTGACCAATTCAATAAAGCCTAAGGTGGGAGTAGAAGTTCAAACTGAGGAAGTGACAAGTTCTGGTAAACGAAAATCTGAAGAGAAAGTAGACTCCCAAAATAAAGTTCAAAAAGTCTCTCTAGGTTCAATGACTTGCCAGAAACCATCTAGTTCTCGATGACGACGCGCAGTTGGAACTGTTGGGGTTTGGGAAATGCCCATACATTTTGACGCCATGAGGAAATGTGTAGAGTACATTTCCCGAACTTTGTGTTACTCCTAGAGACTAAAACCTCTAGTGTCTATATGCTTAATATTCAAAGGTCAATGGCCTATGCGCACTCCCATATCGTGGATCATGTAGGCCTTAGTGGAGGTTTGGCATTGTTACCCCCGCCTCTCTTTTTGTCTTTGTGACTCGAGAAGCGAGTCCCGATCTCAAAAGGGTACTTGTATTTGAAAAATCGAGATCTTTCAGGTGCAAGCCTTACTTATTGGAGCAAGCGATGGCTCTTGAAATGGGTGTTTTGGAAGACTCGTCTTCGGTGGAGGTTCTTTCATCTTCATCTCGCTGGATTGATACAAATATTAAGATTGGTTCTCATTTTGTTTTTACTACTTTTCGGTATGGAGATCCCGTTAGACATCGTAGACGTGCTCCATGGAATGAAATAGCTCAGTTTAGTGCAACTCGTGATGAAGCTAATTTTTGTCGGCAATTTTAACGAGATCATGAATAATTCGGAGAATCTGGGAGGTCCCTTAAGTGAAGAGGACACATTCTTTCCCTTTCGAGATTTTGTCAGTGAGTGTAGGATTTGAGAGTTACCTACAACTGGGAATAAATTTTCATGGGCAGATTGTAGGAGATGAGTATGGACACAATGTCAATTAAACCGTTCGTTTGGTAATTCCGATTGGTTCAGAGTTTTCCCTCCATAATCTGATATCATCGTCCTCTTTTAACCAAACTAGTGGAGGATAATGTTAGTTTCATAGGGCGGTTTTGTTTTGATACAAGATGGATTTCCAAATCAGGTGTTATGTAGGTTACCAAGCGTGGTTGGGAAAAAGGTCAAATTCGTGGTGAAAATTCTGTATCAGCGCATACTGCAGATTGTATAAAGGAACTTTCCACATGGAAGAGATCTATTCAGTCTAATTCAAAGTCGTTGATCCATGACCTTTGATTCCAAATTGAGACATATGCTAGTAAACTCATCCGCAAGAGGTCCCGAGTGGAACATTTGCACAGCTTATTGATGTCGAATTTGTTACGGTCGAGATATCAAAGACTTATAACTTAACTACAAGTCTCTGAAGAGCTTTGTAGTATAGTGATAGGGTATCAATCCAGTCGGAGGAGGAGATCAACACTTTGAGTCCATTACAATTCAACTACGCTAAAGCAATCAAGAAACTTTCAAACAAGTACCAAAACAAGAAATTAAACAAGCAATAAAATGACTAACAATAAAAATGAAGCTAGACTTAAGCAAACTCAATAAGGGAAGAAATTGGCCTTCGGGTAATGGCAATAACGATCATGCAAGAATAGATAAGACCTTGTAATTAGTTAGTCATTTACAAATGAGGCACCATCCTAGGCAAAAGACTACTATGTGTAGCTTGACCCAATCTCTTGGTGCCATGATCTTAACCACCATCCTATAATGATCAAGTTTGAGAACGAGTCCAATATACCACTTAGTACATTACTCTCTCTCGAGCATGCAAGGTGTACATTAGCTAAACACATGTCAATTTCAATCAAGTATCTTATTATGTCCCAACCATATGGAAACGTGAATAAGTGACAAGCAACAAGTCTCCATTGATCTCTCACAAGAGACTAGCACTTAAACCTATGACTAACATGTTTAAGGAAACAAGCATTCAAATACAACTTTTCTAGTCAAGCAATCATCAAGCATCTTGTTTGTATGGAAGCTAATGATCTATACTGTATTGATTCAAGCTTTAAGGACAATCACAAAGGCAAACCTTGGATTCACAAAGAGATAACTTTAGGGACAATCACAAAGGCAAACCTTGGATTCAAGCTTTCTAACAACAAGATGAGAAGATGCCTAAGATCTATACTGTATTGATCTCTCAAAAAGGGACAACTTTAATAAAAAAGAAGCTAAGTTATACCAAGGAAAAGCTAAACTTCTAACTCATTCAAGCATTACAACAAACACCTTGCGAGTGTGTTGAAGCCTAAATCACTCCTCCATGATGTCTCATGTGAGAAAAGCATTAATGACTATTAGAGTTTAGCCATCCTTGAAGACTAACCATTTTCAATCAAGATCTAACTTATTCATGCATAAATCTACCATTACCCATAGACCAATAAGGTGACTACTCACTCATGACCAAGAAATCCATAGAGAAAATGATTGAAGAAATCATAATCAAAGACAATAAAGATAAGATAGATGAATTTGGGAAAACAAAAATCAAATCTTTAAGCATTAAGCTTTAGATCTCAAGGTTTACAAGAAGAGAGCGTTTTTGGTTCTTCTTCCAAAGAGATAAGGATAAAAATCCAGCCTATGGTATAAAAATGACAGGTAATAGGTATTTAAACGATAAGATAAGAGTTTCGTCAAAAGAGATTAAGATAAGGTCAACAGAAGAAGATAAGATTCTGCCTGCCCACCATATCGAGCATCCATATCGGGAAATGCCCGATATGGTGGTACAAGGACATCTCACATCTCGAGCCAAACTGATGTGCAACCATATCGGGTGTTTCCCGATATGGCTGCACAAGGGAATGTCCTCCTCATAGGCAATCTTCGGGCCACTCATATCAGGCATCTATATCGGGTGGTGCCCGATATGAGTGCACATGGAGCTCGAACTTGGCTTTCTTCCCTTCCTTGACTCCTCTCTTTGTTCAGTTGCTCATCCATTTGATCCTTAAGTATTCTCCATGTCCATTTAGCTCCAAAAGTACTTAAAACCATGCAAATATGCAATACAAATGCAAGAATGCAAGATAAAGTCCTAAATGCAAGCTAAGATGTGCAAAGTGAGTAAATATGCAACAAACTAACTCAAATTCATAAGAAACACGGCTAAAAGACATGTAAAAAGAGGGTGAAAACATGCACAAAATACCACTCATCACTTATTGCACGAGGCTGAACATGAAAAGGAAACTTATTGGAAATTGAGAAGTACGGAGAATTGGCTTCGTGAGAGAGATAACAACACAAAGTTTTTCATGGTAAAGTTGAAGGTAGAAGATTGCATAATCATATTGTCGTATTGAAAGATGATCAAGGTTGTGAGGATTTTGAGGAAGGAGCGAAAGGAGAAGTGTCTATGAGTTATTTCAGGGATTTATTTACATCGACTTATCCAGGAGATTCCTCTGAATGGCTATCTGGTCTCGCTCCTCGAGTGAATGCCAGAGTGAATCAGAACCTCACTAAACTGGTCCCAGACCTGGAAACCAAAAAAACTGTGAAAAGTCTAAAGTCCAATACTGCGCCGAGAGTCGTAGGATGACTGCAAAAAAATTTCAGGATTTCTGGCTTATTATTCAAGCCTAAGTCTCACTGGAGATCAAACGGTTCTTTGATACGGGAAGTTTTCCGCAAGACTGGAATCACACCCAAATATGTCTTCTTCCAAAGATAATGAATGCCATAGAGATGAAAAACATACGGCCTATCACTCTATGCTCTGCAACCTACAAGATAATTTATACTATCCTATGTTCACACCTTAGGAGGATTTTTTCAAATCTGGTTTCTCCAACTTAAGGAGCTTTTGTGGCGGGTAGATTGATTTCTGATAATCTTTTGATTGCGCATGAGATGATACATGGGTTACGAACTAATCCTAGGTGTAAGGTGGACTTTATTATAAAAATGACATGTCAAAAGCATATGACAGAGTTGAATGAGACTTCTTAGAATCATTGTTTCAACGATTGAGATTTGATAGTTAGTGGATCGGATGGGTAATGTTTTGTGTGCGTTCTGTTTCATACACTGTTTTACTGAATGCTCAAGCCCACAGTCACATTAAAACCGAATGCGGACTCCTATAGGGAGACCCTCTTTCACCTTTTCTCTTCATTTTGTGTGTCGAAGCATTGGTCCATGTAATGAATAAGGTAGAGCAAGATAATCAGATCACTTGAATGAAGATGGCAGAACAAGGCCCAACTATTTAGCATTTACTCTTTGTCGATGATAGCTTGTTCTTATGTAGAGCAAGGTTGGAAGAATGCAAAGAATTCCTCTAATGTTTTAGTTTGTTAGAGGATGCGTCATGACAGATTATAAATTTTCAGAAGCCTGCGATAACCTATGGGAAGGACAGATCCATATTATGAACACTTATAAGCTGACCGCTTGGGTATTGAGGCTGAAGGTAGGGCTGGTTTATATCTTGGCCTGCCTTAGTGTTTCAGTGGTTCTCATTATAAATTGCTTGCTTTTATCAGTGTGTAGGCTAAAAAAGGTTGTCTGGTTGGTACGTAAAGACGTTAGCGCTTGGTGGCAAGGAAGTATTTCTTAAATCCATAGCCATGGTATTCCCAATTTATGCGATGACTTGTTTTAAGTTATCAAACTCAATGTCAAAAGATTACTAGTGCTATGTCAGATTTTTGGTGGAATGCTTATGATAAAAAGAAGAAAATTCACTAGGTCTCTTGGAAGAATTTGTGCAAGGCCAAGGACGATAGAGGTTTTGGCTTTAGGAATCTTGAAGACTTTAATCAAGCATTGTTGGCTAAGCAAGCCTGGAGGATACTTAATGAACCTGATACACTACTGGTAGAGTTTATAAGGGTCGATATTTTGCCAATTCATAATTTCTGAAATGTGGGAAAGGTTATCGTCCATCTTATGCTTGGAGGAGCATACTTCATGGTAGAGAATTGTTAGCCAAAGGATTAATAAAAGCTGTGGGGAATGGCTTATCAACTAAGGTCTGGCCCGACAAGTGGATAATATATAAGACTCCAAGATGTCCATATAACAAAGAAACGATGATGAATCT
This sequence comes from Aurinia saxatilis, assembly GCA_900406295.1. Lineage (NCBI taxonomy): Eukaryota > Viridiplantae > Streptophyta > Magnoliopsida > Brassicales > Brassicaceae > Aurinia > Aurinia saxatilis. The sequence goes on from OVAP01006249.1 coordinate 11,706, forward strand.
TTATCGGGAAGTGTCTGCCTTAATTCATCCTGATTATAAGTGGGATTTAGCTAAATTGTCACGACGTAGAGAAAATTACACATATGTCTTTGTGCTCATTACCGGACCAATATCTTTGGGCGCATAATAACCATGGAGCTTACTCTGTTAAAAGTGGTCACTGATTGGCTTCAATGAGCAATTTGAAAATGAGAAGGAAGCAATACAATTGAAAAATGAGAAGTAAGTAATCTCAATGAGCCCAATATTAGAACTTGGACGAGTCTCCCTCGGGGGGGGGGGGGGGGGGGGGG
>OVAP01006251.1:0-11997 GCA_900406295.1 Aurinia saxatilis
GGACTTTTCCATGCTTCTAAAATCTTATCATGTCTTTTTTATATTTTCTTATAAATTAAACTGAAGAGGTAAAGGTTAAGAAAACATATATTTTGAGTGATAAATATTCTATTCTTGTATGATAAATTTTTGTTTTATTATAATACTTTTTGAGTGAAATGAATTTTTCCATGCTTACAAAATCTTATCATTCCTTTCTAATATTCTTTTAGAAGTTTAACCAAAGAGATAATATCTAAGTAAATATATTTGAGAAAAATGCATGAATTTTCTTTTTTTGTTAGTAATAAAAAAAATTCTTCTTTAAAAATTTCATCATTCCTTTTTAATATTTTCTCATAAGTTAAATTAAAAGCTCAAGGTGAATATATTATATAGTAAACATGAATTTTCCCATTTTGAGGATTTACTTTTTTATCTAAAATATAATCAGCTAAAATGAATTTTTTTTAAATACTGTATTAAAAAGGTATTTTAGCTAACTATATTTTTGGACAATAAACCTTTATAATACTTTGAATGATACATTTTTGTTTTCTTATAATACTTTTTGAGTAAATGAATTTTTGCATGCTTACAGAATCTTATCATTTCTCTTTAATGTTTTATAGAAGTTTGACCGAAGTGGTAAAATTTAAGAAACTATATTTCAGAAAAAGATGAAATTTCTATCTTTGTTAATAATTTTATTTTTAAGAAATTACTTTTAAGTGAAAAACTTTTTTCACTTTTACAAAATCTTATCATTCCTTTTTAATGTTTTTTAGAAGTTAAATTGAAAAGGTCGAAACGAAAAACAAAAAAAACACATAAGAAACATGAATTTTTTTGTTTTGGGTATTTATTTATTTCTGTAAAGTAAAATTATCTAAAATAATTTTCTCTCTCATTTTTTGTCGCAATACTAACTTTATCAGGATTAAAGGATTGGCGTAAGACTTTACAATAAGAGTCACCAAATCAGTATGTATGTTACACAAAAAACATGCACCACAGGTGATAAGGAAACAAATTTGCATTCTCAAGTTTGATGTCATTAGCTAACCAACCTGGATAATTGCGAGAGATATAAAATTGGTAGCGATGTTCCCTTGTTACACTTGTTGCAATTTGTTCCGCTACACGATTGGCCGCTGCATCTATATTTTAAATCGGCCATCCTTGTATCCATTGCAAAGCCATCGATACGTGACGTATAGGGGTTCGGAGTGAAGGGAAATGTGGAGGATGCCTTAACGCATAAATAAGATGACCATCCGAAACTTCAAAGACCAACCTGTTAAGATGTAAATCCACAACACAACTTGCAGGCCATAAGACCCCTTCAAGCTCCGCTTCCAACCAAGAAGTCGTGTAAAGGCATTACGACCATGGAAAATAGGATCACCCCTATCATTTCTAACAATTCACCTCATTCCGCTAAGCCTATTAAGGTGGACCCAAGAGCTAGTTGCATTTCAACGATGGTTGAGTCGATTTCTTCCAAACCTTTGGTTCAAAGACCATAATCGGTTCTTCCGATGAGTTAACGGCTATCCATTCTTGACATTTTTTCTTCGCCCGTTGAATGACAAAATCAACTGTCCACAATTGTTGTTCAAACACTAGAGCATTCCGTGACTTCTACAACTGCCACAAATGACAAAAGTGAGAGAAATAATAACGATAAGTCGTTGTCCTTGGAATGCGCAACCAGAAAATGAATAATCCTTTAACTATATAAATTTGGTAGAATATCTAAAATACCACCAAAATGGAAAGGAGTTCCAAAAATACCATTCTATTCAAAAAGTTTCTCATATACGACTAATTGTATAGTAAAAGTACTTGTTTACCCTTAATTAATAATATTTACAATTAATAAAATAATTTTTCTAAACTATAAATTATTTTCAAAAGTTACAATATATTTTTCGAATTTTTGTTTTAAAGTTTTAAAATTTAAAAATCAATTTTTTAAAAAACATTCAACAAAAAAATTAGAAAATCCTTCCTAAAACATTTAAAACATTTGCAACTACTCATATTCCAAGATCGAAGAATCATAGAGTGGTGTCAAGCTTCCATCACAAGATGATTTTTTCATTGATAATGTCTCTCCGGTACGTTTGGCTTACTGAACCGTCTTAATTGTATCAATCTTGATGTTAAAAAAAAATATTTAAAACATTTAAGAAGTCTTTCCTAAACATTAAAAACATTTAGAGGGACATTCCTAAACATTAAAAAAAATATGTAGGAAACACCTACTAAACATAAAAAATATTTAGAAAACTCATACAAAACATCAAAATACATTAAGGATAACTAGTCTAAACATCAATAAAGTCAATCTAAATCATCGACTGTTCATGATCCTTCCTCTCAAACTTCGTCCAAGATCATCGAATCATCGCCGAGTCAAATTTTTTTCAACACTTACTTATTATAAGTTTTGACCATTTCAAACAGTCCTTATAAATGTATAAATTTTGATTGTGCAAATTTAGTATCCGCAATTTGTCGATAAAAAGAGGGAAATGTAGCCTCTTGGAGATAAAAGAAGCATAATTAAGGTTGTTTCAAGGTATAGCGCATAAGCTAAATACCGGTCAATGGTTGATATTACGTATGAACTCATTTGGCTTAAGGCATTACTATTCGATCTCGGAGTCACGACAACTCAGCCTTTTGACAACTAGGCTGCTATTCATATTGCCTTTAACTCAATATTTCATTGAGCACACCAAACACATTAAAATTGACTGCCACCATATTTGTGATAATGTTGAACTTGTGATCATCTCTTTTGCTTATGCTAAGAGTTTTGATCAACTTGTGGATGTCTTTCACAAAAGCACCAAATTCAAAGGTGTTCAATTTCACTCAAGGCAAACTTAGCTTATGTGATCTTCAACAACTAAGCTTGAGACAAAATGTTGGAATGTAAGCGTTGCACTCTCTTATTCTTAACATGATTTCCCCCTTTGGGTTTTCTTGTAAGCTTTTTACTGAGACAACTTAGTCCACAATTTTCTAGACTTCATGATCATTCTCCCACACTGTAGAAGAGTTACCATGTTTTGCAAAACATTACCAGACTTCATATTCTATATCAGTCATTTATTGTGCTCACTTCCGTATAGACGAATACTTACTATGCTTTCTATCTCTCTTTGTCATGCCTAAATCTTCCTTTATGGTTCCTTCATGCACAACTCTTTCTTTATGGAGACAAGACAGACATGAAATCAACTTGAGACTATTGCACTTTTGTTTTGGAAATTTGGCCACTTAGAGAAATAAGAAGCAGAAGGTGGTTTTAAGGTCTATCACAAAATCTGAATACCGGTCAATGGTTGATACTAAGGATGAACTCATTTGTCTTAAGGCATTACAATTCGATATCGGAGTCAAGACAACTCAGCCTATTATCATGCAATGTGACAACTAGGTTGCTATTCATATTGCCTTCAAATTGATATTTCATGAGCGCTAATAGATAAAGATTGTCTGCCACCATATTCATGAGAAGTTTTAACCTGTGATCATCTCTCCTGTTTATGCTATAGTTCTGATCAACTTGCAGATATATTCACCAAAGCAGAAAATTCAAAGGTGTACAACTTCATTCAAGGCAAACTTGGCTTATGTGATCTTCAATTACTAAGCTTGAGAGGGAATGTTGGAATGTAACCGTTGCACTCTTTTTTCCTTACCATGTTTTTTCCATTAGATTTTTCTTGTAAGATTTTTAATGAGGTAGTCCAAATTCATCCAGAGTTCAGAATTATTCTCTCAGACTTCAGAAGAGTTATTAGGTTCTGTGAAACGTTACCGGACTTCATATGCTATATCAGTCATTTATTGTGTTATATTTCCTATGGACGAATTTATTGTGCTTCTACCTCTCTCCTCCATGCACAACACTTCCTTTTTATGGTTCCAAAAGCTAGTTTTCCGTTGTATCTTATATAAATCCATGTCTTATTGGATTAGTCAGACTAAGAGAAATGATAGACATCTTCTCCATGTTCTCTCTAACCTCAGTCTGTTCTCTTCTCTTATTTATACTTCCACACTGTTTTCTACAATAATGTTAAAATATGATTAAATTTAATATTATGCATATATTTTTGGCTAAAAAACATATGACCACACTTTGATGATTATTTGATAGAACTGTCCATAAAAAATTATATATATATATATATATATATTTGGGCCAGATATACACACTGAGAAGTAATTACAGTTTAAACTTTTTTATACGGGAATGTCCCTATTTCGATAATTGACTGCATGCAACCATATAGTCTACTATGTCATCATTACAAGCTTTGGGAGAGTCAAATATAATTGAATCCCTCTAATAACGTGAGTGTAGTATACTGAATAAAAATCCGAACCTAAAGTTGAAATCTAGACGTAATATAGTGGTGAGAAGGAGAATTTCTCGAGAAACTGTAAATGCACCACTATTCTCTTTTTTTTTTTTTTTTTCCCCACTCAATCAGCTCTTCCCTTTCCCCCCCCCCCCAAAAAATTTTTTTTTTTTNAACAACAATTTTCCATACCTGTAAAAAATCTGAATCAATGAGCACCGAATCTGAAGAATTGTCTTGATGCATAACAAATATGTAAGCATAGATGACACATCTAGTCCATGTATCTTAAATTTTTAAAGAACACATCCCCTCCCTCGTCCATATTCTATTGTGGATAGTATCAGATCCATAAAATGACACTTAACCCCAGAAGGCAGTAGTTATATATACAACGACAAAGTTAGCAAAAATCTTATAACCTGCCATGGTAAAAACATGTGTGACACATTAAACCACATCTTTATTGTTTGTTTTACATTTAATATGCTTGTTATATGTATATGCATGCAACAATATAGATCATCATTTAGGTCTTCTAGCCTGCCAAACATTCATGACATACTAAACCACATCTATGTTATCTCTTACACATATAATATGCTGGTTATATGTATATGAAACCATCTAGATTACCAACTACATCTTATACCCTGCCAAACATTCATGACATATCAGACCACATCTATGTAATTTATTATACATAATATTCTTGTTTACGTATATGAAACCATTTAGATAAACAATTGTATTTATTTGAAAATGACGGAAATGTATTTAGTTATCTAATTTAATTATTTAATTGTCAACTATATTATTTATATTGCGTCTGAAATTGACGAAAATATATTTAGTTATCTAATCTAGTTATTTACTTGTCAATTATCTTCTTTATATGCCGTTTTACCCAATTTTCTGTATTTGTGATATTTATATGTAATCCATCCATCCTTCCCCCTTTCATGTAGTATAAGGTATAGACAACTAAATTTCTTCTTAACGTCTTACATAAGTTGTTAACAATGCACCATATAGTGCTCAATATGTGTCTTGTGAACTTGTCTTTTCATCGTTGACTATATATGTTCTTATATACTTAACGACTAATTTAGCAAATGTTAATAGTAATATAAGCAATTATATTATAAGACATGGTTAATAGTAAATTAAACTCATGTTAACTAGTTACTAATATTCCAATTAGTTGATTACAATTTGTGTTAGATGTCCAATTTTAATGTTACACTTACGTACATCACTCCTTTGTCTTTTCCGCCTCTTTTCATAGTCTTGCAACTAGTTGGATGGTGTTAGTGTATCTAACAAAGATGTTTCTAACATTGTGGATCTAAAGTGATGATGAATGAGGTAATTAATAAATATATTTTATCATCTACTACTGTATTTCCATATGTGTACTGGAATATGATTTTTTCTGCGGCGGCAGGTTTTTGCTGACCTTATCAAGGTATCAAGCATCATCTTTACGAAGGAGTACTCCCATTCTCTTGGCAAGAAAGCTGTTTTCTAGACATTAAGTTCTTGTCCCCTTTATTCAAGCTGTTTTTTACATTCAAATATGGGAGGAACCATTGACCCTTCAACACCTCCTACAATTGTTTACCTGCCTTTCAACTTTGATAAGAAGCATTGGGTCAGCCTATGCGTTGACCTGAGGACAAGACGACTTTCATTCTTGAATGCAATCACCCATTATTAACTCCACTATTATACGTGTAATACATCTTTAATAAAAAAGATGTTTAAATAAAAATGTAGTTTGTAAAAACATGATTAGACATCTATATTTATGATTACACATTCATTATTATTTGAAACTCTTGATTATTCACCTTCGTCTATGTCGTCAATTTCTCCCACATTCCTCGGATCAACGTACAAAATAACACCATCTCTCACAATCTGCATTAAATGGAGTTGTAATCATAAGTATACATTTATTCCGACACTTACACGACTACAACAAATGAAGCATAATAAATATGTCAACATACAACACAAACTTATTGCAAACATAACTCGCTAAAGCTTAACCAGATTTCACAACTAACAGTGAAGTTAATAAGAAAGAAGTTTCTCACATACCTTAATTTTTAGTTCTATAATGTGTTTGCTTTGTCTAAGGTTCTTTTTATACGCAAAACGCAAGCATATACATATAATATATGGTTTTAGACACATACCGATAGTCACTTTTTCCGCTGGATAATAGCAGCTACCTCCTTCATTAAATGCTTCTGTTTGTGCCAGCTCAAGATTTTGCTTCAAAATTTTCACTAGATCTCATTTATAGTGTTTGATGAGATTATATTTAAGATTCAGTTTGTTTTTGTAGGACCCTAAATTTCGTTAGGACGTAATCTGATAAATTGCAAAGGCTGGATATAAAAGAACATATTACAAAACATAACAATACCGAAAGCTTTAAGCGATGATTTTCCAGAAAGAAGAGTCGATACCTTGATCTCTTTTCTCTACTCAATAATCGCCTCGTAGTGTGACGATTCTTTGACTATTTGAGTCCCAAGATACAACTGCAGTAATCTTTTGATTAGCAATCAAAACCTAACAAACTATGCATTTTTGTTGTACTGTAAAGACAAAAAATAAAATAACAGAGAAGGAGTTGGGTTTCAACTGTATGTGTCCACAAGAGAAGATGAAGAAGTCGACTCTTAAAGACTTTCCTAAAAGTTAAAGTCAGTCATGTTCTTTGCCTTCGTTACCAAATTTAACATGGAATGTTTCAATTGTGAGAAGCTCACAAGACAAAGATACGTACATGAGAAGATATATTTTTTTTTCCTTTTGTTTAATTGATTGAATTATCAAATAATTCAGTTTAAATACTTAATTGATTTAGATTTGGTCCACAAATTAATAGATATTGGGCCTATAGCCCGTTTACCAAATCCCAAATCAAAACCCAAATCCAAGTATGAATCCGACTATGTAACCAGTTTGGTTCAGCTCGGTACGCACATGCATTTAATTGGATATATCTTCTTTTCAATAAACTGCAATGTATTTACAAAGTTTTAAATCTTGTTACGACTTCTTCATAATAAACAAGAGAACTTTCACTTTATGTTTCCAATGTGGTAAATTTGCTAGTTTTTACACTTAGCCAAATTATCAAACTTTACAAGTTTTCTAAATCATCAACTTTGGACAAATATTTCTCATTCAAACGAACACCGTTTTTACAAGTGAACACATTACGTTATAGTGATCATAACTAGGAATCTAATAGCTTTAAAATCCGAGTATTCTGACAACTATATTGTTCGGACATGCCATCGGAATAATGATCCACATCATTATAAAAAAAACGATTCCAACAATTTTAGGTGTCTTTTTCACATTATTTTTTTGTATATCGGATGCTTAATGCAGTAGGGATAGTTGACAAAAAAGAAAATGTAGTAGAGATATTTTTTATTTTAACCAAGGAAAGATATCCTACCAAAATTCAAAAAAATTGTGTACATTCAGTTAATTTGCGTCCACAAAGAGAAGGTAGATACACGTAACTGACTCAAACTTTTACCGAGAAAAAAAAAAATCTATCCATCAAATTAAACTCATAACAGAAAATGAAGAAGGAATCAACTGAATGGGCCGTGATGGGTTTCTTTCAAATTACACAAATTACTAAACGCCGTCGTTTTGGTTANGGCCGTGATGGGTTTCTTTCAAATTACACAAATTACTAAACGCCGTCGTTTTGGTTATCGTCATCCTCGAGAAATCTTTTCTTCATTTTCCAATTTGACATTCTTACAGTTTTTCCCGTTATCCAGAAACAGCAAAAATGGCGGCTCACTCTTCTTGCAAGTTTGCTTTGGCGAATCCGATGATCTCACAAATCGATTCTTTCGCTACGCAGAAACTATCGAGTCGATCATACTTCTTCCCTACAAGAAACCCTCTCAAATCTCTGAATCTGACGGCCTTCATATCGCGTGGAAGGCTCCCAATCGTCGTCGTGTCGAGCTTACCCACCGCGTAAGATTTCTCGCGCTTTGATTGATTTTTGATAAATTTGGGTAACTTAATTAGGCGATTTTTGGTACAGGAATCAGGAATCTGTTGTGGCTTCTGATGCGGAGAAGCCCAAGTAAGTGCTCTTTATAATTACTGCTTGATTTGAAGTTAGTGTTTCAAGAAAGCTGATAGAATCAATGTAGATGGTCATGGAGAGCAATTAAATCTTTTGCAATGGGAGAGCTTGAAGCTAGGAAGCTCAAGTATCCAAATACTGGCACCGAAGCTCTTCTCATGGGTATTTTGATTGAAGGTACCTTTTTCCTTATCAAACTACAAAGTTTCATTAGGATCTTGGTAGTGATATTGGAATAAGATAAATCTTTCATTCTCGTCGGCAGGAACTAGCTTTACTTCAAAGTTTTTGCGGGCAAATAAGATTACGCTTTACAAAGTTCGTGAAGAAACAGTTAAGTTACTTGGAAAGGCAGATTTGTATTTCTTCAGCCCTGAACATCCTCCTTTAACTGAAGATGCTCAAAGAGCACTTGACTCCGCTCTGAATCAAAAGCAAAAAGCAGGTTCATCTCTTAAACTTTGTGACTCTCATTTCCTGCGAGCTGAATTTTTATCGTCATAACTTCGTCTTGAGAGTAACATATGTTAGATAAAAGTTTATATCATTCGAGAGGTTACTTTCTTAGCTTACTTATAAACTGTTTCAATCTATGCGTATGCATACTTCAGTTTTGAAACTTCGTTTCCTTGCTTCATTGTTACAGGTGGTATTGGGGAGATAATGCCAGCCCATATACTACTAGGAATCTGGTCTGAGGTTGAATCTCCAGGTCACAAGATACTGGAAACTCTTGGTTTTACTGATGAAAAATCTAAAGAACTAGAGTCTTTTGCCTCTGAATCTGGCTTTCTAGATGAATAGCATAAGTATACTACATCTATCATCATCCATTAATGCAAACTCTCCAAATTCATAGTTGCAGTTTGCAATAGTATCTCCTGGGACTTTAATTGTTCTTGGCAATATTTTTCATTTTTCCCAGGCCGATTGTTAATCTAGACCTGATATGGTTTCAAAATGTAATGTGGCTGAATCCTATAAATCTTGATTGACAATCCTGCAACCCCTTCTTTAGCCTTGAATGCTGAGCTTGCATACATTTGAGTAATGGCCTCAATTAGAGATGTTAATAGAAGCCAAAAAGTTGTGAGACTTGCAAGTTGTAGTTTTTATTTGAAGCTGGCGTTGGACTTAACTTGTAATTTCATAAAAACAGGGACTAAATACAGGCTGAGCTTGATCGCAAAAATACGGTTAATTGGGTTGAAGGCACGGCGAACAGTATAGTCACGACCCACGAAAGTATCGTAGGTCGTAGGATAACATCAATCAAAGTTATTCCACGGGTCATAACAAGTCGAATGACTTTGTTTCAACGAGAACATGTGATCTGTTAACTCTCCATAGATTACAACATCACAAAATACGATCCATATGACCGAACGACAATCTATTAGTACGATGACACTCCTAAGCAGCTAAACGGACCAACCCTTCGTTACGGGCCGATCAACCTTTCAGACCAAACAAAGCCCTTCAATGAAAATCATACACCGACAAACTAGAAGATTCGAAGATGCTGCTATGAAAAAGGAAGTTTTCCTTTGTATGTCGACCAAACGTAAATCTTCCTAGAACATATTGGAGAATGGAGATTATCTCGAAGAGGACAAAGTGGAAACTATCCGAGAATCTATCGACAAAGAAACGGAAGGCGTCTCATGACGTAAAAGAAAAGCCCTAATCCTAAAGTGGTTTAGTTAGGAGAATAAATAGATCGAGATACTAGGTCATGACCAATCTTTCAATTCTCGCAGCTATGGAGCTCGTCAAATTTTTGTACTCGAGAGTTTCATCAAGAAAACAACCTACTTTCAATCATCATTTTTCTTTCTTTTAATTTCGAGCGATTCATACTTAGAGAGTCAACGATCCCTAAAGGTTTTGTAGACAAGTTTTGGTTATGCGAAGTTTTGTCTACAATAGCGTCCCCAACTCGATAAACGGAGTAAGAAGATTCCTCGGCCATGCTGATTTCTACAGACGCTTTACCAAGTACTTTTCAAAAACTCACTAGAGTTCTAACCCAATTGTTGAGAAAGGACGTGAAATTTGACTTCGACGAACATTGCCTGAAAGCATTCTCTCTCATTAAGGCGGCCCATCGTCCCATCACCGGATTGGAGCCTCCCTTTTGAACTAAAGACCGATGCAAGCGATTACGTTGTCGGCGCTGTTTTAAGGCAACACAAGGATCAAAAGTTACATGCCATCTACTATGCAAATGGAACGGTTGATGAAGCACAATGTAAGTACGCCACCACAGAAAAGGAATTACTTCCCGTTGTGTTTGCTTTTGAATAACCTTGTCGTATTTTGTTGGTTCCAAGGTTATCGACCATAGCGACCACACGGCTGTTATAAAAAGAAAAGGTGAAAGTTTAATTCAAGTTTGGGGGTTGAGAGAAGAATGCAAGAGAGCTTAAAAAAGTGGGGATNGTAAAAGAGAGAGAGAGAGAGAGAGAGAGAGAGAGAGAGAGAGAGTAGAACCTCTCCTTAGATAATCCAAATGCATGATGCTTTATGATAAAAAGAAAGCAAAGCTTAAGTCCAAAAGGTGGTGAATCTCTCTCTAGGAAAGTGTAAAAAGGCTAAGTACGTTGCAAAGAAATTCTCTAGATAGTCTATATCATTAAAGTTTAGAAATGTTCAAGAAAAGTGAGAGGTTTGAGAGATGAGTAAGGTGCTCAAGAGTTGAGAAATGGTAGAATGGAAGAGAAACCTTGTAACATCAACACCATCATTTCTCAATTGCATTTTTACTTTGAGCATTTTCTTCACCTAGCCAAATAAGTTTTGATCAATTGTCCATTCTTGAGAACCACACTTGACGGATAAATATTTTCCACCTAAAATAATCATGCAACTGGACGTGCATTCGCAGTAGTACTTAGAGATTGTTCCAACCGCGAGAAAAGTGCACACAGGGACACTTCCAAGTTTATTCGATCTAAGCAGCAAATAAAGTGTTTTGGTGACAGATTCAATCGAATGTAGAAGCAGTTCGATCGAATGGTAAGACTTTTGATCGAATACAAGAAATTTTTGGCCAAATGAATTTCCTGGATAATCTAAAACAAATAAAACCTAATTAAATTTCAAATATTAAAAGCGTTAGGAAGTAAAAAATGTTTCAGATATTCATGGTTTGAATTATTCAGGGTGGTAATTCATCCAACTCTTTTAAATTCATCACTAGTATTCCACTATCCTTATTGTCAGACTTAGCCGGTCTAGTTTAGCTAGATCCAGGTTAATATAAAAAAATGATTTGCCCCTTTCGTCCCATAAATATAGACTTCCGACGGCCGAGAGAAACATCAGAAATTCTCCAAAAGTTTCCAGGCATCCAGACTTACAGTTTATCAGTTTCTTTGTTCTCTTTCATTTTGTCTATTGCTTCAAGGAAGAAGTCTGTAATCTCTCGATTTCCAGAGAAGTTATTCTTAACTCTTTATATATAAGCAATTTTCATTATGTTTATGT
>OVAP01006253.1:0-11993 GCA_900406295.1 Aurinia saxatilis
GGGTCTGTTCTTCTCTGCTTCGAGTCCCATGACTGTTCATGCCTTCTCCGATGCGGATTGGGCTGGCGACAAAGACAATTACTCTTCTACTGGTGCGTATCTTGTCTATGTTGGCCAGCATCTTGTTTCGTGGTCCTCTAAGAAACAGAAGACAATGGCTCGTTCGTCGACTGAAGCTGAGTACAAATCTGTTGCTAACACTGCTTCTGAAGTTTTATGGGTTGTCTCTTTGCTTACTGAGCTCGGTTTTCCTCCCTCTGAATCTCCGGTTATCTATTGTGATAATATGGGGGCGACGTATTTGAGTTCAAATCCTGTGTTTCATTCTCGCATGAAACATGTTGCGGTCGACTTTCATTTCATTCGNCAAGTATGAAGTTGTTGATCGGAGCCAAATCCCAGACTTGAGCTGCAATCAGGCAGTGAAGGAGTACATGCTTTATTGTTTCAATGTCACCGCATCTTCGGCATCGGATATCTTGGACCACCACCCCGCGTATGGTGAGCTGATCTCCCGCAGGTAAAGCTCCGACCATTGCTTTCCATAGGAAGGATTTGATGTTAGGTTGAACGGAGTTTTCAGATTCTTCGTTGCCATTTGAAAGACTGAAACTCTGGAGATACGTGTTGCAATGAGGTAAGACCATAATCTGTTTTTGTAAAGTAGTCTCCTTGCTTTGTCAATAACCAAGCAAAAGTATCTGTATTACGTGTTGGTCCCAGTTCCAGTTTCCTTTTGTGTTGCTAGTAGGAAAGTACCTAAGACTAGTTGAATCAGGTCCCAATCCCACTGTTTTGTTGTGGGTGAGATAAGGTCCGCGATCTGAGATGAGACTATTGAAGTGGGGGCAGACGGAAGGTAGTCATTATCTTTCTATGAATAGAATCCTCAAGCTTCTCCATTGCACGATAGTCATTATCTTCTTCGTCTTGTTATATATCAAGCTACTACTTGGCAGGCCAGGCTCAACCATGAGGGTAGTGAAACATTAGCTTCAAGGCACATAATATGATCGATATTTCAGGGACACATAAAAAAATATTTAGCTTGGTCGAGTGGTAGTATCTAAATATATATATTAAATACGATGTGCGGATAGAATTCTCTCGCTTCTCAGGCCTCTAATAAGACACGTAGGACGAGATTGACTCTTGTGCCCTTAATGAGGCTTTTCTTTTTATGAAATCATTTGTTAATATTGTGCCTCTCTGATAACTGTATATGGTTTATTTGGCAAACCACCTAAAGTCCCCCAAAAATCTCTAGGAAAACATGGGGTTTGGGAAGGGGTTGTATTCTCTCGATTCTCATGCATTCTAGGCGTGTGTCCTATGCCATGTGTATTGCTGATGTGGAATCGTGGTGGACAGAGCCTTTTAGGGCTTTTTGGTGGAGTTTAAGGGTTTCATTAGGATTTGTGTTTTTTTCTCTATAAATATACGTGTCTCACGGTAGGTCTAGGTTGTTGTAATACCCTCTCAAACCTCTTCTAGGGTTTCGTTCTTTTTTTACTAGGGTTTGGTTGCTTTAGTTCATCTTCTTATCGTTTCTCATCTAGAGTTTCTTGGATCGATCTTCTGGCTAGGGTTTTGTTATTATGGAGATTGCTCGTGTATTGTCAAATTTTACAAAATATATGTACATGCGGTTGTTATTTCCTACAAAATTACGTGTCAAACTGTACTGTAATTCAATGTGAAGTATTCGACCCCTACCTAATTAGGAGCACGTGGATTCAAATTTTTAAGATGATGGCTTTTGTAAATAGCTTTACAAACAAGATCCCACCTAGGGCCTAGGCTATACAAAACTCCATGATCCAAAACATATTCAGAAGGTAATTTACGATTATGTTCTTTGCATGGTTTCATTACTCAGTTTTAATCCTTTACCGTGTTTTTATTTTATAGGCGGATAATGTCATGAACTCAAGGGGTTTGGTTTAATGGGAGAGTTATATTTAGGGTTCACGTTGGTGTTTTAATAATACGTTTTTGTTCTATGGGTTCATTATACATCTTTCTTGAAACTTCTGTAGCCGATCATCCGATAAGGGAGAAAAACATGTTTTCTCTTAAATGGGTTGCATAAGCATTGTCAAATTCACTTCAAAGTTATGAGAGTGTTTTTGTCGATATATATATATTTTTTTACATCTCTAATCTAATCATGTTTTCTTTTCATGTTTTTCTAATTTAAGATCTTTTGTTTTAAACAAGATCTATAATGCAGGTCAGATGAAAAATAAAAGTCTGACATGATGGATTCATCTCCTTCTTATACAAGGTTAACGAATTCCTCTTTGTAGTGATCTAGATTGCCTCTAAATATTTAGTGTTGGTTTTATGTTTTCCTTAGCCAAGATCTTTGGTCTAATCTTCTTATTCTTCTCTTAATGTTTTTTTGTAACACATAGCATTGTAGTAAAGATCGTTGGTGGTGTTGTTCAGGTTAATATACTTTGATTTATGTGTTCTGTTGTATACAATTTTGGTCATTGGGTTCAAAATGCATGCCCGTGGATGAACTGTTTTGGTGGGAGTTTCTTTTTGGGTGGTGTTGTGGTTTATTTGCGTTGAGCTAGCTCTTTGAGTAGACGTTGTGGGCTGTTCTGTGGAGGCGGAAGTAGTTTGGATTTTGAGGATAGATCAGAGGAGAGGAAACTACAGCTATAGATGAAGCGGAGTGCAGTGATGTGTTCGGATTAGACGACGAACTTCTCGAGAGGGTTCCATAGCATATTCTCGCTGGTCTCTTCCTTTACCTCATCAACAAAAAGGTATCTATCTCCTTCATTGTGGTTTATCAGTCTGAGAAAAGTTTATATTTGTATAGTTCTGATCATTTAGTTCTGTAGTGTAGTTTCTTATTGTGTGTGTGTGCGGATGGTGTGAAGGTTGATGTGCGGTGTATAATGGAGACTTTGGGTGGTGGGTTAGGTGGTCGGGTCGAGTTAGCAAGGCTGTATCATCAAGCTCGGTGGGAGCGGTATTTACATGGTTTCTGATTAATGATTCAAGTGCGTTTTGTGTTGATCCTTCCCAGTGACTCTAGACAGACATGTGAATCTACACAAAGTACAACTTAAATTACAAAAAATAAATTTATTTGCGTGTAACACTCTAATCAGAATTATATTACACAGCTAAGATAGGAACGCAATTATGATTAGTTTCTAACTTTACATTTGTGTTTGATTTTCTGTGTGTGTGTGTGTGTGTGTGTGTGTGTATGTATGTGTGTGTGTGTGTGTGTGTGTGTTTATCCATGTGGTCTTCTGTCTTTTCATATTCTTCAAGGTATAATCCATCTCTTAATCATATGTTGTCCTCTGTTTTTCTTTATACAAAATCTTCAAGAGTTTAGTTCCCGTAATCTTTTTGGTTTATCTTTTAGTTAACTTATAATCTATGGCATGTTTCTCAGTATTTTCATCTTTGCCATGTCTCCATCATCCACAGGACACAGTTCAATGAATTCTTTGGCCAGAATGATTAACTCGACACTGACACCAAAGGAGAGCGAAGAGTTGTATGTGAAATGGGATGGAAGGTAAGCAGAGGAAACTACAGTTCATGAACAAGCTATATATGGACTGTTCCTTTGGGTTCAAGGCACGTGGAAGAAAGTGCAGAGATAGTAGCAAAGTTACATTCTGTCGCGAAACAATAATATTACTACAAATAATTAATATTCATGAATTGATAGTATGCAACATTTTGGTAGGGTTACGTTCTCTCAGGTTGGTTTTATTAGTGTTATTTCATTTAAGGATTGTGAGTGCTCTAAAGAACCAAGAACAAGAGTGTCAATATCATAATCCAAAAGCTAGCCTTGACGTTTGAATCTGTGAAGCTCCAAGCCTTATTACGGATCGGTGAATCAATCTTTGACAGGCTCGACTCTGAAACCGTCGATGATTCCTCTCCTAGGGAAAGTTTTGGATGAGAAAGGTCGAGATTGGAAAGAAGCTAAGGTGAAGGAATATAGCTTGTGCTAAAAAACGATGGTCTTATAGAGATATATTATGATATAATGTTCTATAACTTCTTTTTTTATATACGTCAGTCGTCCTTTCTATATTGATATGGTCGTTCATTACTCTAATTGTTGTGTTTCTGTACCTTGGTTGAGTTTTGTATTGATTCAGTGTGTCTTCTCATTATTATTTGGTTTTGAATTAAATTATTTTATGAGGTGTCTTTCTCCAATTTTAATTCTATCTTTTGTTCCTGTTTTTTTCGTTTTTCTTCTTTTTTTTGTTACATGTTTCGGTAATTTTCTCTTTGCTGAGAGATGATGGCATTTGCTTGGTTATCTCTGGTAGAAACTGTGTTATGTTAATACCAAGGTGTATAGCGATTTCTATGGAATTTTGAGTATGTCTTCATTTGAAGTTTATTATCAACGTTTTATATTTTCTTTTTGTTAAAGATATTAATATAAGTTCTTGGAGTTTGATAGTTTCATGTAAGGATTGGTGATTGATTATAACTTTTTTATGACATCTAGGTATGAGGATATGCGATTGATAGAAGAGATGAAGTTTGGCTCTTCCAGTTTCCTTTCAGAAAAATAAAGAGGTGGCTTTTCTCCATTTTTCATTATGCAAGATGCCATCAGAAGAAAGAAATGAATAATCAATCAGACAAGGTTGATCTTCTGTTTAAAGAAAGAGGTGGCTTCTATTATTCGATTTTGGTGCTGCTCTTGGGCTGCTTAATTACCTGGGGGATCAGGGACAACTTAGGCTGAGGTTTCAATTCTTTGCTAGCGCAATTCAGTTCAACCTTATGCCTGAGGAATAAACTCCTGAATGCTAGAGGCTTTGGTAACAAGTTCAATGACGGCATTCATAGGTTAGTCAATGCAAGCATACTATTGATATCTTAAAACTATATATACTGTAAAAAGTTTGACTTTCGTGAGAGCAGATCCTTTGCATCTAACTCAACTTTTCATTATTGTAAATTTGTAATAACCCTGAGGAGTTATAAAATTTATACATAGTATATTAAAAAAAGATTGTGACACATGAATTATTAAAGGATAGTGGTATTTTTTTGAATGAGTAGGCACCTAAGCATGGGAAAAGAAAAAAATAATGACAAGATTTTGAATAAATCGTAGCCTAATCATATATACATGTATAATGTATGCAGGTTGAAGTTGAGGTATGGATTTGGGCAGTTGTTTAAGAAACTGGAGTCTAATCAGGTCGAAGCCAACAAGTTTGCTTAGATCTGGAATGAGGTAATATTGGTTTTTAGAGAAGAGGATATAGTTTCTGATAGAGAAGTAGAGCTGCTGGAACTGCCAAAGAATTCCTGAATGTGAGGGTTATTTATATACGTAAAGATATCAATAAAAAATGCTTTATTGATATCAACTAAAACATCACAATATACAGCTTTAAAGAACCGAAAATGAGGTAAATAAAACAATTTCTAATTTCTAATTCCTAATAATACTAATTCTTAGAAGCAACCAAATTTGCAGGATCAAGTTCCTATTTGACGCTGATTTTTTTAATTTTTATTATGTGAGTTTGTTTTGTCACAGGTTAGACTTCCTTTTTTTTTTTTTTTTTGAAAAAGGTTAAACTTGCTTTGCATGCGGATTTGATAGACACAATTTTAGTTCATGTTCAACTATTATGTTTGTTTGCTCTGGTATTTTTAAAGTTCCCGATATTGTTTAGTGTATATGATTTTGCTCTGGTATTTTATGTTTGGTTCGTTTTTTATGCATTTATTTAATTATAAATATCTATTTGTTTTGTTACTAATTTGAACATATTAGAGATGTTCAAACATGAACTTTCCCAATATTCAGCGTTTTAATAGAACGTCTCTCGATCAGTTTTGTTTTTCCTTCGTTCGTAATTATTAATTATCGTCTTTTTGAATGTATTTACTCTATTTCTAACCCTTCGAAGTTGATCATTTTTTTGTACATGCCAAGCATCCTCTCATCTTCACACGGCTTTTATTTCATGTTTCTCTAAATTTTGTTGTGTTTTAGTCCATATATACATACTCATACTTACTTAGTATATTTATGTTCTCTATATTTTTTTTAAAAAATCATTATATCCTTATCTTATACTATCATTGATTTTTTCCTCTTTATTATAGGAGAAAAGAGCTTTGGATGAAAAGCAAAGAGAGCAACCACTTCTACTTTGTTTTGCACAAGAAAATGAAACAGTGGTATGTACCTTACCTCTAAACAGCTAGGTTCTTTATTACTAAGTTTTCTAACGCAATTTAGTATTCAAAATCCCCATTTTAAAATTGTTTTAGCTTGTGATTCTCTTCTGATTATTTACTGCTTTTAATTTATTAAGTTTTTTTAACGCAAATTAGTATTCAAAATCCCAATTTTTTTAATTGCTTTAGTTTATGATTTTCTTATGATTTTTTGCTGCTTTTAATTTATTGATCGTTGATCATTGTGTATTACTTCTTACGGTGAGTTGGTGAATCTTACTAATTTGTTTTTTATCTGTGGTGTGTATTTTTTTTATGTGTGTGTAGATTGTTCATGATTTCCCTTTACCTTCTTTCTCTAATCTATTAACGGATATGACAGGCCACCAAGTGTTTTAGTACTTTTACCGACCAGAGATTTAGCTAAGAAGGTGCATGCTTACATTGGTGGGATTGGGCCTGTTAAGGCATCGTGAGACCGGTTTTGCATTCGGTACCTGGTCTTAATGACATTGATGCGCTAGGTGCACAAGGGTTTGGGTGTGAGTGGGGCCATTGTTGATCAGATGACATCCATGATGTTGAAGAGAGTCTCTGACTCAGTGGTAGGCATTGTAATGGAAACACATAGTAAAAGAGGAGTTAGAAGGAGAAGGTGTAGTAAAGAAGAAGAAAGCAAACCTCTTTCTCTAACCACAATCTTTCAGAGAACTTTGTGGTACAAAACGTGTTTTAGTTGTATAATTTGCGTACCACGCATAGCTCTCTTTTAAGAAGTACGGAAGCTTATCATGTAGAAGCTTCTGGGGCCGCGGGGGAGTCTATTTTTGTGATGGTTATACAGTACTGGAGCGTGAGGGAGATAGGTTGATGAATTTAGTGACTTTGGGAATTACGTGGTGGCTAAGGCACTGAAAGTCACATATGAGATGCATATGGTTGATCTGTTTTGGCGACTGGTGGATAATCTTATGTCTTTTCATTCATATTTTGTATAACAATCCAAATTTGATTCAAAACAAAATTCTCTATAAAATTGTAATTGCATTATGTTGGTTTGGACAGAAACATTGTAACTGTAATTTCGATTTGATTTTTTTAATTCAAATATAATCGTAACAAATTATCCCGTGTTTTTAATTGAATTTATAACCCTGATTTTTTTTTTTAAGAAAAAAGTCATAGATTTTGACATGTTTCAGGCCTTCTGTTATTCTAGGACCAGATATGGAATAATCTAGGATTTGGTAAAGAATTCATTTGAGGTGATGAGATTATCTTTTCATCTACCTGGTCAGTTTATCGTTGATGGAGCCGTGTCACGATCGAAATTCACTACATGAATGTTGCGTAATAACAACTATGCCGAGTCTAGAAAGCTTAAGTATTCAGAACTTCCGACTAAATTCGAATGGCATGGAGACTTATTTGAATGGAAGCCGCGTCAATCTGGTTATGTAAGTGGTCAACTTAGCTATGCCCATCTGACTTGTGGTGAGATTTATTACCTTAGAGGTTTCCTTAATGTACACAGAGGACCTTTGAACTTTGAAGATTTGAGGACTATCATTGGAAAACATTATTCAACTTTTAAGGACGCATGCCATGCATTGAGTTTGATTGAAGCATCTACGTACCTTGGACAATTAGGAGAGTATTTTATTTATTTAGTTAGATTTTTATTAAAATTCGAATTATTTGTCTTTTTGGGTTTTTTTGGATTTGATACACATTGGTTATGTACAAATTAATATTATTATTTTTAAATAAATTAATGATTTTATATTTATATATGGTCTTTTAAAATTTTTCAAATGATTATCTTTTTAGGATATGATTATTTATATAAGATATCTATTCTAGAATATAGAAATTTGAAATTGTATGAATTTTTATAAAAAAATTAGATGGAGTTTTTTAAAAAAGGACCTCTTACATTAATATTAATAAACAAATCAAACAATTTATAGTTTTTTTTATGTTAGACCTCTCATCAACTTTGGGTCGATGATCTTATATGCAGGTTATTGAGTTTATATATCAAGCTTATTCATTAAAGTATAGTTTCACATATCAAAATAAGTTTTATAACAGAAATCATATTGACTATACAGCATTACGTAACAAAATTAGTTTATAATAATAAACATACTGTATATTTTTTTGTTTGGATTTATAAATACCAAATTAGGGTATAGTGCCACTTAAAAAAAATATTTTATAACAATAAATATAATATAAATTTTCGGTTTGGGTTTATAAATCCCAAATTATAGCATAGGGCCACGTAACAAATTTTTTTTTATAGCTATAAACATATTGTACATTTTTTGGTTTAGGTTTATAAATCCCAAATTAGGATATAGTGCGATGAAACAAAATAAATTTAATAACAATTATCATAATATACACTTTTTGGTTTGAGTTTATAAATCCCAAATTAAGGTATAGTTTCACATATCAAAACAAAGTTTATAACATAAATCATGTTGTTTATTTTTTTGTTTCGAATTATAAATCCCAAAATAGTTTATAATGCCACGTAACAAAATTACTCTTATCGAATGGAGGGTTATAACTGATAGCCCTTACCACCTCTTTGGATGGAAAATATTGTGGTGACCTCTGTTCTTTTATTGCCGAACTATTTGCTTCCTGTCTATAGCAGTTTTGATCGTTTGTTAAATCTCCCTCTGAATGCTATGATCTGTATAGTGTGTCTCTTGGAAATATGTTTTACCATCAAGTTTCTATTTGACCATGTGTTTTTTTAAAATAACTATCTCTGTTTTTTTGACACAGTACATCTGATAGGAGTCATCGTTAGGCTTGGTGTTAGACTTACTGGTTATCTGACTTTATATTATGAAATTTGGGATGTTCTAATGTTAAGTTTTTTGGTCTCGAGCTATATTTTTTGTGATCTATAGTTTGATATGGTTCATATACTGTGACTGATTTGTATAGCAACCCTGAGGTTACGGGTAGTGTTGACGGTGAGTTGGAAAGGGCTATTCAAAGCAAATGGGATAACTCCACCCGTGGATATTTAGTTTGCAAATTGAGGTTCTAGAGTTTTCTCAGGGTTGGAGGTTGGTTGTTTTGCTTAATTTTTAATCTATCTTCATAAATTAAAATTTTATTTATCTACATCGAATTACATGACTCGAATGATCCTTTTTTAATGTGTTTTGATTTTTAGGAGATCTTTACCTTACTACAAATGGAAAGACGTTATGACATTATCTTAAATCCTGGAAGGAACAGACGGTTGTGTTAACTATATCTTGAATGGTGTTGTTTGAGCGAAGCATATATTCTCTGTGTTTTTGTCACTCCACAATATCCTTTCCGTCGTCATGTGACTATGTGGTGGTGTTGTGGCGGAGACAAAGGAGATGGTCGTGCCTGTGGCTCAATCGTATAGGTGACTATGATGGTGGCTTGAAAGGCGCGTCTGACGGAGGTTCATAAATTGATTGTGAGGGAGATTGTGATGAGACTTAAATAACCCCATGAGAGGAAGATGATGTAGAAGAAGTACATGAGAAAAGAAGTGAGTATTGTCTTTGCAATTTCTTTTCTTATAGTTATACATGGTGAAGAGTAATTTGATCGGTTTTGGACATTATTTATTTGTTTCTTTATTTAGGTGTGTGTGTGATATTGTAACTCCATCGTATCCATATGTGAGTGAAGAGAATAACAATATTGTTGAAAAGAACGATAGCAATTACAAAGAGTGTTTTTGTATGGATTAGTGGTTAATTTGACAATATATCCATTTGTTTTTGTTCTATATCAAAGTCCTTATAAGTTTCCGAGCCAGAGATAAAAGGAATAGACCCAAATATGACGAGAAGAATAGACCTTTCTTTCATTTATCTTGCATCAGCTGAAATTGTTGGTGAAAGAAAACGTGAAGTCTACATGGCATGAATGTGTTTGTTCGGAGCTATTTTTGTGGTGGCCAATGGACGGTATGTATCTTAATTCTCATAAATTCATTCGTATATGCGTGTCTCTGTCATATTTAAACTGAACATAATTTTTTCATTCTTATTTGTTTATATGTGTTTAGTTCTGTTCGAGAACATTATATATCTGTTTGCTAATATTTATCTTTAATGGTGTTTCTTAAACAGCTTTTGTCACACTGATTGGACAAATTGGTGCTGATTTCCAATGATCCTCCTTTTTAATGGTTTTGTAGCTATTGCATGTATCTTATTCAAAGTAAACATCTTGATGTTCTTCTTCTTCTTGATGTTCCTTTTTTATATCTAAATCTTATATTATCGTCAGTTTATGTTCTTATGTTATTGTAGTAATGTTTACGTGTTGTTTTTTGTTCTGGTGATGTTACAAGTCGACTTAGTTTCAGATTTGTGACGCGTGCACACTTTACAAACATGGATTTAGATATTTTTACTACCAATAAGTTATAGTTTGTTTTTTAAGATAAAGAATTTGTTTTGTGAAGCCTCCAAAAAGCACTACATTGGCCACAAGTGAGCTCATCACCTATATATGTTTTTATCCTCCATGAATTCAGTGTTAAGAGGTCATGCTTAAAAATGTCCACAAGTGAGCTCATCACTTATATACATTTTGAAAATTAATATTCCCGTGTTGTACACTTTTCCTTCTCAAGTGAGCTCATCACCTATATACATCCACAAAGCCACACTCACTTAAGTTCACCGTGCATAACTTCCATATGTTTTCCAATCAGCAAACGGTTTGGGAAAAAAGTGACCCTTCAAACCGTGGACCAAGAGAAACTCCTGAACCCCATTTCAAAGAAATCGACAAGTTGGTTAATGGATCAGTCTTTCAATCAACGAATGTGGGTAAGTATGTTCTTGCTATTATTTGTTAACTTTTTCACGATATGGAGTCATTTAGGTTAAGATAATCTTATTAATGTTGTTGTGGTTAGTTGATTTGGCCGGAGGTATTCTAGAGGTGAAGAAGAAAGTTGACAATGAAAGTTATGCACGGTGAATCGACAGAAAATAGTCCATTTGAGCTCGCAATGGGATAACAGCCGATGACTCCACACACACTGGCTATACCATCGATGGAAGGAAAGAGTCCCGGGGCGACTAAGATGGTTAGTGCATGGAAGGACGAAAATGATCTTGCCAGGGTATGTTTGGAGAAAACCCGGAAGAGGATGAATAAGTGGGCCGATGACAAGAGGCGTAGGGTGGAGTACTCGGTGGGCGACTTGGTACTTATCAAGCTTCTCCCACAACAGTTCAAAACCCTAAGGAGTTTATACAAGGGTCTAGTTCGGAGGTATATGGGTCCATTCGAAATTGTTGGAAAGGTGGGTAACGTATCCTATCGAGTGGACTTGCCGAGTAACTTGAAGATTCACCCAGTCTTTCACGTGAGCATGACGAAGCCTTACCACAAGGATAAGGATGATGAAGGATGAAGCCAATCATCCCGAGCACCGCCGCTCATGACAAAGTCATTCGATAAGGAGACTGGAGAAATACTCGCATCGAAATAGGTACGCAAGTGGGGATTTCCCCGACTTTCCTTATCAAGTGGAAGGGACTACCCGAGTCAGAGGCAACATGGGAATCAGAGGAAGACTTGTGGCAGTTCCGTGAAGAGCTGAAGACGTACACGGTGACGAGGTCGTCACCGAATTACGTGGGGGAGGATGTCACGCCCCGAATCCGCGAGACGAAAAGGAGGATGGACAAGGATGTTTTTGTTGTAGGGTAAAAGTCTGTGTGTATTCTCATTACATCTAGCTCACA
>OVAP01006254.1:1530-11988 GCA_900406295.1 Aurinia saxatilis
AACAACAACAAAATCAGATATTATTTTTTGGGTAATGTAAATGGCGCCCACTTGCACTTCGATTAGGCCTCGCTTCATTGGCTCTTCGGTTGTTGAGATTTCGAGGTTGATTAATCGAGCAGGAGTTCCTTTCTCTGTCCGAATCTCCACCACTAGAACTCGAGGCCATGGTGGTGGTTTCACCGCACCTACTACCACTTCACGTGAGGAAGGTCCTTCTTGTATCTTCGTTGGTCCTATTGATTCCGCTCGTAAAGAAACCCTTGAAGCTCTTTATCGTCAGGTACAATTTATACAATAAGTGGTAAAAAAAAATAACAATTAGTGCATGAAGTTATGTTTGATTGATCCCTGTGGCTGAATTTTTTTGGATTTTGATTATATATGTAGGCAAAACAAGCGTATTACAATGGGAAGCCTTTGATAGTTGATGATATGTTTGATAGAGTTGAGGTAAGATAACAGTTAGTATGATATGATTTGAATGATGAATCTGCGTTCTTTAATTGTTGTCATTTCTGGTGTAGCTAAAGCTTCGGTGGTATGGTTCAAAATCGGTTGTCAAGTACCCTCGGTGCAGCCTCTTGCGGCAGTCCACATATGCTGATGCAGAGGTACAATTTGGCTATTCATGTTTCCAATTACTTCTTTTGGTACTGATGGAGCCAAATTTTTCGTTGCTATACTATCGGATTTGCAATTAGTCCTTGATATTTGGATCTTCTTATTGATAGTTTTTAAAGGATCATATCACATATGTGTCCTTAAGTAGTGGCTATAGAAATATAAGATCCTTAAGTGAAATCGTTTTCTTAGTGTTTGCATTTTTAGCTGCCTTGTTCTCTTCAATAACACATCTGTTTTCTCAGTTTCTCACCAAAAGAAACAGTTATCTTTTTACTTATCATCTGTGTTTTCTATACCCCCTGGCATCGCTACACATGTGTTTTCCTACATTAGTATACGAGCATTGTTTTGCTGGTGAAAAAACGATTTGTCAAGGGTTGATATTGATTTAAATCCTTGTAGGACAGGATGATACATCTCAAGTTTTCCTATTAGCTACCATATGGATCTTGATTCTCTTATTTGGTAGCTCTGCATGTGTTTTGTCTACCATCTATGGCCTTGGCTTAGTCCATGGAGGAAATCCGTTCGACTCAGGGCTTCTCTATAGGGGCCAAGTGTCCTCTTCTGTGCCTCTTTTGACAAAGTTAAACGGCATCCTCCTCATTGTGCTAGGACCTGCTTTTGGATATCCGATTGCATCTTCAGCAGGTACGGCAGTGCATACACGATTTTACTATAAACTCTTTCAGTCTGGTAATTGCCATCGTTTAGTTGTACTAAGGAAAAGAATGTTGTTTGCAGTACGAGTGCTTGAAGGGTTGTGGAGAAATGACTTAACGGCTCTAAAAGGAGACTGCCCAAATTGTGGGGAAGAGGTCAAATCTTTGCTCATAACGCGGTAACAAAATTACAAACTCTTTGTTTTCAAGTTATCTCACATTTGAGTTCAATGAACTTGTGTAGGTTTTCGCCTTTGTTAGATCCGATCAATCAAACCGATCAGCTCACAAAGCTGACTGTCATGTATGTGAATGCACCCTGGAGTTCCGTACCAAAGTGGAGGTACAAAATGACTACAGTAACATTCATTTGGAAGAATGCTTGCTGTAAAAATGTCAACAAATCACTGCCTTATACAGTCAGTTCTCTGTAGCTTTCTCACAACAATGATTGTGTGATGTTTGTCTTCCTGCTTCAGAAATCTGCATCGCTGTTGGGTAGAAAATGGGTTTACGGCAGGATATATCTTGTTTCACGGCCAAGGAGAGATCGGCATTCCAAGTTTACATGATTCTGACAAAAAGAAAGAAGATTTTGGGGGGGTGGTTTCTGTAGATTTACTCCATTGTATACTTTTTAAAAAGGATACTAGAAAGCTTTTGTAACATTCAAAAGATTTATAAAATTGTTGTTACTATAATGATTTGTGTCTTGTAGCCTTTTTCTTCAGACAGTTTACAAACAAAAAAAAAGAAAAACAGAGATTTGTTCCTGGGTTCCGAGGTAACGAACGAGCACTTGCTGCTGAGAAATAGTCAGAATTTTTGCTCAGCTTTGTTCAGAAGTGTGCCAAGCTATAGACAAGAATCCATGCGAGCTGAAAGAGTTTAGTGAGACAGATTCTGTTAAACCTCAAAAATAGTGTTTAAGGTAAGAGTCTTTGGTGTTGAGAAGACAACAAACTTACCAAAAAGAGAGTAAGTGATGCAAAGAGACCCTCTTGAAGCAAAGCTGCATGACCTCCAAAATCTTCTTCATCAACCTTGAGAATCATGGCGTAGTAGCCGTAAACTATCCCTGATGATATCGCCAAGAACCTGCAAAATCCCATCATTATTACATCAAAATGGATTGCTTATCATCAAGGATTCAAAGCAATGTGATAAAAGAAGCTCTAGGAACACCCCCGATTATGACTGCTCATTTGCTCTAAATGGGAATGGTGTTTCGAGCAACATGAAGATAACTCAAAGAACTTTTGATGCTTACCAGCAAGAAAACTCATTCAATCAAAGCTACAGAACATAAACACAGATACAGAAGGAAAGCAATGGTGGCCTGAGTGTATAAGTAAAGGCACTTACAGAATGATCCAAATGCCTCCAACGAGTGGGATTGAACCCCATAACAATCCAAAGACCAATCCCACAACTTGTCGGATCCAATGCAACACGTCTCCTAATTGATCCTGCATCATCAACAACAATCCAATTCAAGACTACAAGACTTAATCAAATTACTAAAAAGCTTTCAGAGACAAAAAAGTCAAAGGAGCATCGAAATTGGCGAAAAGGAGGAGTACAGTACCTTGTCCCAAGAAGCATCGGGATCGAACAGCTTCGCTAGTTTCGAAGNTACACCAACAACAACAACTCAAAATGGTTCCTTAGTGAAATGTAACCACTTGATCGGACCAATTACTCAATTTCATTACAAACTGGATTAGATTGACTACAAGACCTTAATCAAATTACTAAAAAGCTTTCAGAGACAAAAAAAAAAGTCAAAGGAGCATCGAAATTGGCGAAAAGGAGGAGTAGAGTACCTTGTCCCAAGAAGCATCGGGATCGAACAGCTTCGCTAGTTTCGAAGGAGACAAGTGAACATTCTGGTGATTGTATTGTTGCTGTTCCTGATTCATCTTGCTCGATTTCGATTCTTTCATCCTCTCTCGATTTCAGACAGAACTCGATATCCGGAAAACTTGGATATCGAGAATTTGAAACCTTGGAGGAAGAAGAACAAAACCCCTTAAGATCGGAGTAATGGAATAGGGTTCTTAGATTTGAGCAGGAGCAAGTAAAGTAGTAGTAATTTAGTTAGTGGTCGAGTTGTGAGATTATTAAACTGTTAATCTAGTTCGTTCGTCTTTTGGATCCAATACGGTGATCCACTTTTTCTTTTTCGAAATAAAATTAAATTAACATAGTATATTTTCTCGTTGATTACTTGAAATAATCCATTGCTCACAAAATCCATTAATTTTTGTCTAATTACAATATTGGAACAAGTTTTTGACATTTTCCGGATCTGATACCTCTAAAAATAATATTTTTGAAAAATCTGTACCATTTTATAGAAATTTCAAAACAACTCGTTTCTTCTATATTATTTACAGGTATTATAAAATTCAAAAGTACACTACCTCTGATTTAATTCAATANCAAGATCGGAGTAATGAAATAGGGTTCTTAGATTTGAGCAGGAGCAAGTAAAGTAATAGTAATTTAGTTAGTGGTCGAGTTATGAGATTATTAAACTGTTAATCTAGTTCGTTCGTCTTTTTGGATCCAATATGGTGATCCACTTTTTCTTTTTCGAAATAAAATTAAGTAAACATAGTATATTTTCTTGTTGATTACTTGAAATAATCCATTGCTCACAAAATCCATTAATTTTTGTCTANTAAGATCGGAGTAATGGAATAGGGTTCTTAGATTTGAGCAGGAGCAAGTAAAGTAGTAGTAATTTAGTTAGTGGTCGAGTTGTGAGATTATTAAACTGTTAATCTAGTTCGTTCGTCTTTTGGATCCAATACGGTGATCCACTTTTTCTTTTTCGAAATAAAATTAAATTAACATAGTATATTTTCTCGTTGATTACTTGAAATAATCCATTGCTCACAAAATCCATTAATTTTTGTCTAATTACAATATTGGAACAAGTTTTTGACATTTTCCGGATCTGATACCTCTAAAAATAATATTTTTGAATAATCTGTACCATTTTATAGAAATTTCAAAACAACTCGTTTCTTCTATATTCTTTACAGGTATTATAAAATTCAAAAGTACACTACCTCTGATTTAATTCAATAATTATTTGGACTGATCTACATAAGTTATCCATTGGTGTAAGCTTTAACAAAAAGGAGTGGGTGCCGAGAGCCACTTGGTCTAGTGGTCAGTAGCATAGCATGCTTATTGGCACCCCGAATTCGATCAAAAATATAAAAGTTGACCAAAAAAAAAAATATATATATAATAAAAGGGTGGGTAATTACCATTTGCTCCCTAATAAAAGACTTAACAGTTAAGCCAATAAGAAGTTAATTACTCCATTACTTTTTAGTTTAAAGTCCTTAATAGTTACATAAATTACAGATCAAACCCATTTCTCCATCTCTTTTTTAGTCTCCCCCTCCCTGCAAAGCTCCTGAAGCTTCTTCTTCTATCTCTGAATTGTATACGTTTCATCAAAATCCTCGTCAAAGTCGAAACCAAAACGCAGTTAACTTTCTGAATTAGGGTTTAACAGAAACGTAGAGATCAGATTTCAACAACAACAAAAACAAATGGGGAGTCCAAAGAAGAACGAGAACAAGGGCTTCTTNGGTGGGTAATTACCATTTGCTCCCTAATAAAAGACTTAACAGTTAAGCCAATAAGAAGTTAATTACTCCATTACTTTGTAGTTCTTACAGTATAAAGTCCTTAATAGTTACATAAATTACAGATCAAACCCATTTCTCCATCTCTTTTTTAGTCTCCCCCTCCCTGCAAAGCTCCTGAAGCTTCTTCTTCTATCTCTGAATTGTATACGTTTCATCAAAATCCTCGTCAAAGTCGAAACCAAAACGCAGTTAACTTTCTGAATTAGGGTTTAACAGAAACGTAGAGATCAGATTTCAACAACAACAAAAACAAATGGGGAGTCCAAAGAAGAACGAGAACAAGGGCTTCTTCGCCTCCATGACTTCCGGTTTCTCCTTATTCGGTACCTCCACCTCGAGATCCGTTAACGGGTCAGTTTCCTTTACACAACTGTTGCTTCCTACGTATCTTTCAGAATTTCACACTTAAAGGTTATGTTTTTTAACACTCGAATTGTGTTGGATCATAGGATGATAATCTGTGTGACTGAATCTTTTGTCTGATGAATATAGTTGTTTTGATTCTGTTCAGGTGTTTCATTTTTGTTGAATTTTAAATTAGAAACATTGATAATTCTATTATTAAATCATTCCAAGTCCATGTTTTATGTTTGGAATCATTTTGATCTGATCTTTAGTTTACTAACTGGGTTTTGTTATTGGTGCTTGAAGGGTCTCTGAAGAAGTTGAGGTCATAAATCCAGATGGTGGCAAGGAAGATGCTGAAGAGGAAGCTCAGAGAGGAAGGTGGAAAGACGAGGTAACTAACTCATCTCCTCATTATACTATATATGCTGTCTTCATTACTAATTCTGGGTACATACTTATCTTTTGTGTGATTTTTAGGAAAGAGATAGTTACTGGAAGATGATGCAGAAGCATATAGGTTCCGATATTACCTCAATGGTGACACTTCCTGTTGTTATATTTGAACCAATGACTATGCTACAGAAGATGGCTGAGGTTACTGCTATAACTTTATTCTTCTGTGACTCTAGAATTTGTTGATTTTTACATGTTATGACATTTGAAAAACGTTTGTTGTGCAGTTAATGGAGTATTCCTACTTGTTGGACCAAGCAGATGAGTGCGACGATCCATACTTGCGTTTAGTATATGCTGGTAAGTAAATTCTCTAAAACTTGTATCTGACTTTTGTAAGACTTTGAGAGTTTTTTTTTCCTCGAGGTTGAATGTTTTTTTATATTGTTCAGCATCATGGGCTGTTTCTGTTTACTTTGCCTTACAACGAACTTGGAAGCCTTTCAATCCTATTCTTGGGGAGACTTACGAGCTGACCAACCATGGAGGGATTTCGTTTATTTCTGAACAGGTGCAGCTATACTCTTCATTATTATTCGCATAGTGTATAAGCAACAAATTCATAACAAGTTACTTTGTTTCATTTTAGGTTAGCCATCATCCCCCAATGAGTGCTGGTCACGCCGAGAATGAGCACTTCACCTACGACATCACATCAAAGTTGAAAACTAAACTTTTGGGTAACTCCGTTGATGTTTACCCTGTTGGAAGGTAAATTGTCTTCCATATGATTAGCTTCTCTCTCAGTAGTTCTATTACCTTCTGTTTGATATGAACATGAATATCAAGATCACTCTTCTGTCTTATGTTCTTACAATAGGCTCACAAAATATTTTGATGTAATGTAACAACTGTGCTAATGTCTCTTCTAGCTTATGGTTTCATCTAAGCTCATGCCAGCCTGTCTCTTGGCTTGCAGAACGCGTGTAACACTGAAGAAAGATGGTGTGGTTCTGGATTTGGTGCCGCCACTCACTAAGATTCACAATCTAATATTTGGAAGGACCTGGGTTGATTCACCCGGAGAGATGATCATGACAAACTTAACTACTGGAGACAAAGTTGTGCTGTATTTCCAGCCATGTGGTTGGTTCGGGTAAATGACAATATATTTCTTGATTTTATTGTTTTGTTGTACTCTGTTTATCTTCCCTGCTTTCCAGGTGATATCTTATCATATGCTCTGTTTCCTTAATCTCAGTTCTGGTCGGTATGAAGTGGACGGATATGTATACAGCGCAGCTGAAGAACCTAAAATCATGATGACTGGAAAATGGAATGAGAAAATGAGCTATCAGCCTTGTGATTTGGAAGGAGAACCACTTCCAGGCACAGAGCTTAAAGAGGTCAGTGCTTTAATTCCTTTTACACCTTCGCCACACTGTGTTAGGTTCTGTGTCTGATAACTAATGCTTTACAACCTTTGGATTTTGACCGACATCGGTTTGCTCTTTACTGTATGCTTATGCTTTTGTGTTTTTTACTGCTTCCTTCAGGTGTGGCGTTTGGCTGATGCCCCGAAAAATGATAAATTCCAGTACACCCACTTTGCTCACAAGATAAACAGCTTCAACACCGCTCCTGCACAGCTCTTAGCGTCAGACTCACGTCTCCGCCCTGATAGATATGCCCTTGAGCAGGGTGACCTTTCTAAAGCTGGTACTGAGAAGCATAGGTACTTCATCTTATCTTCCTTCTTAAATGTTTTAGTTCCCGTCAATTCTATATCATATCTCTGAATCATGGAACAAATACATAATCGACGATGGTAATCACTTTTATTGGCAAAAAAATTTCATTCTTCTGGAATTGGGAAGATACTTTGAAAATAGGCCTTGAGTAAAAAATAATAAATGTGTTAGATCATGCAAAGCAATGCATTAGGCTCATGTGGTTCTTCGTGATATGTTTCTATGTTAAGCCTCGAGGAGAGACAAAGGGCTGAGAAGAGGACCCGAGAGACAGAAGGACATAAATTCACTCCAAGATGGTTCGATCTAACGGATGAGATCACAGCTACGCCATGGGGAGATATTGAAATATACCAATACAATGGGAAGTACACAGAACACCGAGGCACAGCAGAGAGCTCGAGCAGTGCCTCCAGTGAAGACCTCAAATCTATCNTGGTTCGATCTAACGGATGAGATCACAGCTACGCCATGGGGAGATATTGAAGTATACCAATACAATGGGAAGTACACAGAACACCAAGGCACAGCAGAGAGCTCGAGCAGTGCCTCCAGTGAAGACCTCAAATCTATCGAGTTTAATCCATGGCAGTATGGTAATATATCAACCGAATGAGGTATAGCTTTTCGTGACTTAAACATACAAATGTTATGATTCATGGACTCTTGAAAAATGAGTTCCATGTTGTTTTTTAACTTTGTTCCAGGGTGGAAAAATCAGATTATATAGTGTGAATGATTTTGAAACATAAGATGGTGGTGTTTATGTCTTATTGTATCTTTGTTCCATTTGATTTTCGACCAGAGTTTCTCTTCATTTTTTTATTTTTTTTGGAATTTTGGTTTTTATATGCTAATTTCTGGAGGTCTAGGATTTTTATTCTTTTGAAACTTTTAATTATCCGATGTCAATTTTCTTTTTATTTATGTTGTACAAAGGAAAAAGAAAAAGATTCTACCATTTGTAGAGAAACGTCCCTGATCCGTGGGGGTATTAATTCGTTACCCAANCTGATCCGTGGGGGTATAAATTGTTACCCAATTAGAAAAAAAAGTGGAGATGGTGAATAGGATTAGGATATGTCAAATTGTGATGATGATGTTTTGATTGATGTTGATGTTGATGCTGTAATTGGAAGTGAAGAAGAAGTAATAAAAACATAAACTATGAAGCATATGCTATACATGTAAATGCACGTTACAATTAGTATGTATTTATGTTTTGTGTTCGCTACAAGAAGAAGATATGAAGGTTCCGCGTCGTGATTGAATTCGCTGGTCTGGTCAAGTTCAAATTGAAAAAAAAAAAAAATACTAATATGAGCCGCCTTGTGAAGAGCATACCATATCTTTGACAGAGNTGATCCGTGGGGGTATTAATTCGTTACCCAATTATAGAAAAAAAAAGTGGAGATGGTGAATAGGATTAGGATATGTCAAATTGTGATGATGATGTTTTGATTGATTTTATGTTGATGCTGTAATTGGAAGTGAAGAAGAAGTAATAAAAACATAAACTATGAAACATATGCTATACATGTAAAATGCACGTTTTATAAAATGATATAGCTTACAATTAGTATGTATTTTATGTTTTGTGTTCGTTACAAGAAGATATGAAGGTTCCGCGTCGCCATTGAATTCGCTGGTCTGGTCAAGTTTATACTCAAATTGAAAAAAAATAAAATACTAATATGAGCCGCCTTGTGAAGAGCATACCATATCTTTGACAGAGACTAAATTAAAGAGTTGGAACTTAGAAGAAGTGTTGTGAATCATCTCTTCTAGATAGGTTCTCGTTATAGGTTCAATGATAGTCTCGTGTATTTTCAATAAGTCATGCAAACTTTTTATGATACGTTTTTGTAACCCACACAAGTTCGGTTTCTTCTTTACAATTGAACAGAAACGATATTGTTTTCCTTAGTTTGGCTAAAATGTTAAATGGTATTGAATATTATAAATTTCAAGATGGTATTTCCGTAAAGCCAAATTTGTATATTCCTAGTATTGGATTTCCGATTGATGCTCAATACAAACGGATTAGAACAAGAACCAATAAGAACAACCCGAAATTATTGTATTATCCTCACAATCCTTAAATAAGATGGGCCAATGGATTTCCATCGATCATGATTCATGATAAAGCATTTAGTTTTTTCAACTTTTTTTTTCCTTAAGAAAAAAAACAATAAAGGTTTAAGTTATTATCATCTTATCCTTTATAAGGATAAAGGGTGGGTGGTTTCGAAATTTTATCATACAAACGTCACACTTCAAAATATATCATTATTTAATTATATACCGACTTAAAAAATTATATATATACAGGATATATGTATTTATAAATTTATTGTTTGAAATATTAAAGTTTATTTTCAAAGGGGGAACATGAACCAATTAACATTGAAAAACTGGTTAATGATAAGTATCTTTTAACTTTAACGCATAGTTATGTTTAAAATAATAATTTAATTAGACGTTTTGTCACTCCCGATAATTATCACTGTCATAGAATGGGCCCCACCAATCAGGTCCTGTGGGCCAAAGTAGCAACCCAATCCTCTTATCTCCGAACTTAACGCCGTTACACACTTCCTTCCAACACGACGATGATAGGCCGTGATTTCGACGGCGTTAATACAATGACTGTTTAAAAAAGTGCAACAGAGACTCGTTCGCAAAATCCACGTAGGACAGCTTCAACATTTTAAATCTCAACCGTCCGATTATTTTAGAACAAAGAATCTGTACCGTCCGAATGATGTAACAAAACCGTAATTAAAAAAAAAAAAAGAAGAAGGAATTTGTAAAAGTAAGACTAAAAGGTACAGTATAGAGTTAGATCCACCTGCCACGTGACAGAATGTCGTCTAGTTACAGCTTACAGGTAATCTCCACTAACCTAAAACAACATTAATATAAACTTAGTCCATTTTAATAGTTGAACTATATTCACTTATAAACCAAACTAGAATTGAACCAAACTCTTTATGACGTTTT
>OVAP01006255.1:0-11986 GCA_900406295.1 Aurinia saxatilis
TCAACTGTATTCTTGTAGTTAGCTCTTAGGGTAAATTTGAGCATATCAGTAATCTTTGAGAGTTCTATCAATAAAGCGACCCCACTTCCTTCCTTGTTAATTGTTTTTTCTCTGTACTTTCTGAGCGATTCACAATAAAGAGTCGACGATCCCTTAAAAAGACCCGTTTGACAAGTTTTTGGTTGTGTGTGAATTCTTGCCCACACAATTATCATCATGTTTGCTCTCATATGTTTGAGTAGTCTTTTAGTTAAGAATAAGGTTTTCTAGGAGGAATCATGGTTTGGTATATAGGCAATAAGTCTGTGTAATGATTAGTTTATAGGCTTACTTTCATATCAGATCTTAATATAATCATAAGACAAACCTGCTACTAATACACCACTTAGAGTAAGAGATCCAAAACTTGATAGTGAAAGCTTTACTATTTATAGTTTAGTAGAATTTGTTTTCTTGAACTTAATGCCTAGATTAATTGGTTGATTAGCCCATAGGTTCTCTTTCTGAAAATATATATGTTAGATTTAACTCGATACCAATTGAACTAGACTGGCTAAGCCTGATCATAATGATATTTAGTTAATAGTGATTTCAACTATATAGCCTATACTAGGATTTTTCATTAGTTACTACCCTGAATAATTCAAACCGTGATCCTTTGATGCATTGCCTGACTTCCTAACGCCTTTTATTATTGAATTTTCTCACATTTCATTTATCTTTAGCATTTTTAGGCCTTGATCGATCGACCGCATAATCTGCAATTTACCGAAAAGTGTTCCAATCGATCGACCAGTTCACACCGTCGATCGATCAAAACCACAAACCACCTCATTTTGCTGCTTAGCTCGAGTGAACTTGGACGTGCTATTACGAACACTCTGCTCCATGTGGATTCGACCCCTAATGTGNTTACGAACACTCTGCTCCATGTGGATTCGACCCCTAATGTGCGCTTGCAGGATATATTTTGGGCGAAAACTAAATCCCCATCACAAAAGATGAAAGCATAACTACTTACGTTCAAATCGGCATGGGAAGCGGCCGAGTATCTGTCACGGTGCGGAAAAGACTCCATTGAAGGAAAACCATCTCCATCCAAGAACATTTGTGAGAAATGAGCTACCACCGCGTCCTCACTAGCAACCAAAAGCACGAAGTCCTCCTCTATAGTCGGAGGAGTAACATCCTTCCTCGATTTATTACGAGGAGCGACCTTCGACGTTCCTTGGTTCTTGACCGGCTTTGCGACAGCTTTCGCCCTACTCGATTTCGGAGCATCCGTAGCAATACGTTTACCCTTATCCACCTTCGGAGCTTCCTTGGCAATTCCCTTGCCATTATCTACCTTCAGAGCAACACCCTTGTCAGCTTTCAGGATTACGCCTCCGGCAAGTTAGCAACAAACACCACCTAGTCGGGGTACACCCTCTGAGCGCAAGGCAGAACCCTCACGTCCTACAACCAAAGGCACGGAAGATTGAGCCTCCGAACCGTCAGCACCTTTCCCTTGTCTAAGTCTCTCCATGACCGTCATCCTTGATCTCGACATCTACATAGCTCCTTCCGAACATTTCGCGGCACAAAGAAGAATCGGACAATCTGCACATACACAAAACAACAAAGAGTTAACAAGAATCCAAGATCAATAATCAAGGACAAACAATCAAGTCAAGAGACGTCTACAGATTCCTTGTCAAAAGGTTGGTCGGAGCGTTACCAAAGTCCATCGAGACTCCCACGCTCTTAACTATCGATGGATCTTTGCCAGCACCATCGACAAGGTCACAACGCTCACCATGATCCTCGCTGTCGTTGCTATGTTCACTATCACTATCTCCCTTGCCGTCATAATTAGCAATACTACCTCCGTTTTCGTCACCATCACCATCGACGCTTCCAACTACTAGTTTCCTCACCATCTGCACTATCCCAATCTATGCTACCGTTGTTACACGTGTCATGACTACTATCTGAACTAGATGAATCATCGCTATACGGAACCAAGTAGCTACTACCATCAAAGTGCCACACGACATTACCATTCCTTAGCTCGTGATCTTCAAGGGAAGTCTTACCCAAGGCATCCGTGTTACAATCATCCAAGGTTTTACCATCATATCCCGCACGAGACTTAATCTCGGGACCCTCATGCTCCGAGGCTCGAGTCACCACCAAGACGAGATGCGCGACCCATCGAGTGCTCACGGCCCGCGTCATGGGTAACCAACAAGCTCCCGTGACATGTCGAGATGTCACTGCCAGAGCTTCGAACTTCCAAGGAGCTCCCATGGGTCGCGGAAGAGCCAAGACCGTGTGAAGTGCGACCCATGGTGCACTCATGGGTCACAAAACCAACAAGGAGGGATGAGTCGTGACCCGTGGACCTTCCTTTGTCTCTCCGTCTTCGATTTTCGACAATCTTTTCCCTCTTTTCCATCGC
The DNA here is from genome assembly GCA_900406295.1 of Aurinia saxatilis. Taxonomy (NCBI): domain Eukaryota; kingdom Viridiplantae; phylum Streptophyta; class Magnoliopsida; order Brassicales; family Brassicaceae; genus Aurinia; species Aurinia saxatilis. The sequence continues at coordinate 2,444 of OVAP01006255.1, forward strand.
TAGCCAATCTCTGAGGTACATATAGAAACCTTCAACTTCCATACTTCAGTTTGATTTATCTAAGTGTGATAGATATGGGAAGTTGTGAGAATGAAGAAAATTTATTCACAACGATGATGAAGAATGTCTGGTAGTGAATGAAAGTTAGTTGAAAAAGATGGGGAATATGAAAAGGAAGGGTGAATAGTGATATCTGATTTTTAAATTATTATAACTATCAATCACAAAGCTTATAAATTCCTGAAGATCTAACGGTAAAAACATCTAAGTTTTTGGTAAACCACCAAAACTATGTTTTTCTACCAAGATTCTACCAAGAACAAGGTTCAAAACCTAAATCTATCAAGTCACATCAACGAAGAACACGAATAAAATGAGAGAGAATAGAGAGTTACCTGACAACTTCGGTTAACTTCTGGAAAACTTCAACAATACACCTTGTGAGCAAGGATGGGGAAGCATCCATACTTATACACATTTTTGGGGGGAAAACCTCAAAATCTTCCTAGGACAACGTGCCATGGCAACTTATCAGTTTTTGTATGCGGAAGCAAAAACGTTACGACAAGCATTCGAGATAATAATCCGCATAGCAACATGCTCACTTATGATGGAAGTTCAACCATGCACAACCTATGGGTTACAGTCCAATACCATGCATCAGTCTTCAAGCTACACTCAAACTCTCCATAACTATAACAAGCAATGAAGAGTTGGGGGGCTATTGTGGGGGTCGGGGGTCGGATTCCACCCCGAAGATTGATGGCATAAAATGGTTAAGTGTTTTCCACAAAAAACAAGAATTGACTACGACTTGGGATCGATCAAAATACCTAAGCATCACAAGGATATATTGCTCATGGTCATCGAGCAATCGTAACCAACATCCTTTACGATAACTATCGAAAGACTAAATATTTCGATAACTTGGTCAAACAAACATGAAATCAGATAAACGAGGCTTCAAATTCAAATGAAACTGTTTTCCGAGACCCGAAACAGTTCTATGGGTCACCTCTCAAAATGAGAGGCTTGATCCGTGACCTGCGAAAGCTTCACGGGTCGCACTTCATCATGGCTAAGCCATTCTGCGACCCGTGAGGCTTTACGGGTCGTACATCGCGAAATGTAACCCTCCGAGAACTCAATTTTATTTGAGCCTTGATCTTTCGATCACACGAACATGGAATCGGACCATCGATAAGTCAATTCTCAATACCAATTGATCTTTCGAACATACGAATATGAAATCGAGCGAACAAAGCTTCGATTTTATACAAAACAACACATCAGAAACAATTTGTGGCCCGTAGACAAGTAAAGGGCCGCGTATCTCGTATTCGAACACGCACGGGTCGCACTCTGTGCGATCCGAGCACGGTGCGACCCGTGGACAAGTAGCGGGTCGCGTTTCGTCGCGAGGAGCTGATCCGCGCGCCTCGTCGTGTTTGCTCATTCTGCGACCCGTGCACACTCGCGGGTTGGTTTCGTCATGTCACGACACATTCCCCGATGTGGGAACATGCACGGGCAGTGTTTTGTCATTTCCGAGATGTTCCGTGACCTGTGAGCATGCACGGATCGCGCATCGTAACATCGTGACCTTGCGTTTTGTCTTCTCGAGGTCATTCCGCTACCCGTGGAACACACATGGGTCGCCTAACACGATCTCGAAACCATCCCACGATCACAACAAGTCAAACCAATTTAGGTTGCTAAGGATCCACGACAAACTTTTTATCATACGATCAACAAAGATCAACATGGTTACACTCTTTTTCCCTTGGTAAGGTTTGCTCCCTAGTGGTTTTCCTTGCTAAGGTTTTTAACGAAGTAACCATCCGAACACATACGACTCACAGACTATATTGTGAGTCTAACAACACTCTCGACAAGCTAAATGGCCGACCTCCGCATTTCGAACCAAGCAAAGCCATTCGTAAACCAACATACTAGAAGATTCGGGGGTAATTTTACGGAAATAGAAGTTTTCCTTTGTCTCTCGACGAAAGGAGAATCTTCTAGGAGCATCTGGGAAGAATGGAAGTTATCTTGAAGAATATCAGAGAAATAGTAGGCGTATCGAAGCATATCGGAGAAATGGAAACTGTCCGAGATTCTGTCGACAAAGAAATGGAAGGCGGCCCGAAACGAGAAGGAAAATCCTATGGTCGTATGACGGTTTAGCTGAGAGTATATATAGATTTCTAGTCCCAACTCATAATGTATCTTTCAATTCTTCAGAGCTCTTGCACCCTAAAATTCATGGCTGCAAGGGATCTTTGCATACTATCAATAAAAACCTAGCTTTCAATCCTTTCTCTTTATCTTCCGTTCTTTGTTCTTGTTTTTCTTTTCGGGTTCGAGTGATTCATACACAGAAAGTGGACGATCCCTAAAATTTTTGTAATAAGTTTTGGTTGTATGAATTTCGGTACACACAGTCGCTCTTTCATGTGAGATAATGAAGGGTGTAAAGGCGGATCGAATACACGACACAGAGGGATGATAAATCTCTGATATGGTGCAAGGTTCTCTCGTATGTGAATCACATACACATGATTGAACAAGATGAGAGGAATCTCTTAATGGCTGTCTTGAAGAAGAAAGTGCGGCTCTTTATTGATAAGTTAAAAATTGGTGACTACAAAGCTGCTTGTGGGACTTTATTAATAGTCCATCAGCGTGAACCTCAAATAAAATAAAAGTACGACATGTAATGAAAACAGAAGAACGTTTAAATACATCTACTCTAAACAATGAATTGTTTCATTAAAGCAATAAAAGGAAACTAAGGACATGACTAAAAAATAAAAGGCGTTGATGTCGTTTAGACTCATCCGTTGTTGAAGCTTGATTCACCTGCAAAGATAGTATGTAAATTGAAAATTTTGCATGGGTGTGAAGGGTGATACGATGCATGAGGAATTATTGATGATGTCTCGAGTTCTTGTGCGTCCTTGATTTGAAGCTTGTTGTAGAATTTGTTTCTTAGGTCTTCAAGGTCTCATGAGTCTTTGTCTTCAAGCTCTTTCTCTCCGTCAGCTTCAGTCTCTTGTTCCGCCACGACAATGTCTTCTTTAGCTCCGGAAGCTAGTATCTTCAGTTCTACGGTGTTGGTGAAAAACTTGAACGGCAATGTTGATCCTCTTTGTGAGTTGCTTAGCTTTTGATCTTGTCATGAGACCTTCTCCGACGGCAGGCATTTGAATCGACTCGTTGCTTGGATGCTTGTCTTCTCTTTGATAGCTAGGCTTAGCCAAATTAGAACTATTGCCAAAACCAAATTTGAAAGACCCTTTCCTTCTTAGTTGTTGCTCCACCAAAAAATGTTTGTGAAGCATCTCTTCAAGGTCTTCATACTCGTGCATCTCAAATCTGTCATGAACATCTCGGTTAAGGCCTGCTAGAAACCTTGTCATAGTAGCTTCTTTATCCCCAACCACATTAGCCCTTAGGATAAGTGTTTCCATCTTCTGAAAATAATCTTCTACATTGATACTACCTTGAACCAATCTCCTTAAATTTTGATGAAGCTCTCTATGGCAATGGCTAGGAACAAAGCGTTTCTTCATGAGGGTCTTCATCTCTTCCCAAGTATCCACGGAAAACTCATTGTTTCTTCTTCGAAAGTGACTATTTGATCCCACCAACTTAGTGCATAATCACTAAATTCTGAGGGTGCAACTTGGACTTTATTGATTTCCTAATAAGGCTGAAGATCAAACATCATTTTTCCCAAAGGATGATGAAATTTTTGCTTTGAAACTTCCAAGATCAGTAGGTCTTGCTCTTTCTTCACACACACACACACACGTCTAGTTCTTCTTTGATTTCTCAAGATGAGCCACCATTGCTGTAATATGTCTCAGCCTCAGTGTCATAAGCTCTTTGATGAATAACTCTCTCGTTTCTTGGTTTTTCTTCTTCTCAGTTCCTACAGTTTTTAACCTCATCAAGTCTTTGATGCAATGCTTCCTTAGCATTTTTTTCTTTCATCTCTGCTATCATAGCTTCCATGAACAACTTTGGATCCATGGGATTACTACTTTGCCCAGACATCTTACAGACTAAAAACACTTAGCAAACAGATTAAATGCAACTGAACAAGAAACAAAAATCAGAATGCAAACTGACCATGAGAATACCATGAGACAACTTCTAAGTTAGCCGAAACTATGGGGATGAATATGAATGAATTATTAATGATGATATGAAGCAACGTACTATAACCAAAATATTCAGATTCGTCAAAACAATCACCAAAAATTCTAGAATGCTCAAAACCAGAACTAGCGTGATAACAATTCTGGATGAGTCAAGTACTGATTTATCAAGAAAATAAAACCTAAAGCTGATTCTAAACCCAGATCTAAGATAATATGAATGATTAAAACCAGTAGGATTAGGAAAATAAAAAGAACTAGAGCTTGCTCTGATACCAGATGATAAGTTTCTCTCAAGGAATAGGCTGCTAGTTTGTCATTTGGATAACCCTTGCACCAAAACAGAGAAAAGGCAGTACTGATCAAGGTGTGTGGAGATGAGTTGTCACACAGTGGGTGCGGAGAAGTCACTGATTTACCTAAGATGGTTCCTCGGATATGACACACCGAAACAAACCAAATGTTGATTGTGGATATTACACACTGGCAAACGATTACGCAGAGAATCCCTCTCAAACTCAAAGGGGAAAATGTTTTTTGATTGAAAAGATAGATGATCTTCAAAATAAAGGAGGCACACATTTTTACGGAGAGAAAAGAAGGAGAGAAGCCCTAGAAATAATTAAGGGTCTTGGAGATACAAAAAATAAAAACACACTTAAGGAAAGTTTAAAAATTTGAAAAGGGAGCTTATTTGATCCTCTTTTTTCATAATATGGTATGTGTGCATCATGAGGATGGTTTAGCAACAAATGGGCAATTATGGTGTGATATACTTGCGTCATTAACATCCTTGCCAAGAAAACTCATTCCCCTTGGGATAAAACCAAACAAGGAAAAGAGTGGAAGCAAATCACACACCATTTGTTAGCTAGATTGAGCTTGTAGTAAAGTGGTATATTTGTTTGGCAGTTCCTTGTAAATATTTTGCTCAAGCTCCCTGTAAGCAAGTTGTGAACTTCTTCCTTTAGTCTTTTAGCTCTTGCACGAGTCATTAGTCCAGCTTGTAGCTCCATTCCATGCTCCTTGGATTCTAACTCAGGTTCAAGCTCATGTGGGGAACTTTTTTAGAAATGAACTTCTTTTAATTATTTCTTACATTCCCCCACTTGGTTGTTAGTATAAATTCTACTTATGTTTATGGCGTAGCTGTGATGGTAGACATGGTAGTCATCTCTCTCTCTCTCTCTCTCTCTCTCTCTCTTCTCTCTCTCTCTCTCTCCAAACTCGCCAACATCTCTCTAGCTCTTTAAAACACTCCATCAAATATGGTTTTCTTTTCGCCGGTGACCGGAGATTGCCGGGACCGTGCGGCTTGTAAATTTGTTTCTTCTTTTCTTTACTTTTGTTGTGTTTTTTTTTATGTTATGTTACGATCTTATCAGTAAACCCTCCGGCTTATCCTGGCAAAAAAATCCGACTATGTTTCAGTTTTTGTTCTTACCTTCTTGCTCTTTTCAAACGTTTCCAATAATCTAGTAATAGTTTATCCCGGCTAAATCAATATTTCCTACCTTCTTGCGTAATATTTCTCTCTATTGAGAGTAAACCTTCACCTATTATTGTTATTGTATTGAGGTGTAGTTTCTCTTAGATTAGTTCTTAAGTTTTCTTTTGTTGGTTGGTTCAGCTAATGAAGATTGAAAGATTCGTCAAGTTGCATGATTCCTCTGAAGATTTAACCAATCCAACACTAGCTAAGGGGTAATCCAGAAGGTTTGAAAGGTCTCTACCGAGGATCATAAGAAGGTTCAGAAGCGGAGTTAATCGAACTCAACCGTGAAAGAAGACTGGCAGTGACAAAAACTTCTAGATGGTAAAGTTTCTTCGTTCATCAGGATTTTGACACCTAACCCTTTTGTTAACATATATTAAATTAGGACCCGTGTTAACACGCGGGTTAATTAGTTAATACTAATTAAAAAAATAGACAAACATATTATTTTAAATATTTTAGATTTTGTAACTGATAATCAGTATACCATGACGGGCAAAAGAATTCAAAACTAATTTTTAATATAAAATCTTATAAATTACATATAAACTAAATCATATATCTTTACCATGTCGACATACAATAATGCTCGTTAATAATAAATTGATAATCCGTTTAATATGATATGTACAATTAGATTCTAAATTACAATCAGCATAAACATTCAAAGCTTATTTCAGTATCATATCACTTATTAATTACATATAAATAAAACTAATATATTATTATCATTTTAATTAACAATATTTAACTTCTTATACTCAATTATCTCAATCTTTAACTATTTTAATAACATATTTATGTTTTATTGTTGAATCTTTCATAAAAATGTGTTGTAGTACAAAAATGAAAATTTATAAACATGACTAAATTTCCTTTTTATTAGGATATTGTTGTTTTTCTTTTTAATTATATTTCTTTTAAATATGTTTTAAAAAATAGGAATAATAACCAATAAAAAATCTAATTTTTGTTAATGACATGTTGACCAATCATAGAATTTAAATATAAATTCGAATTCATGTAGAGCGCTCTCAACATTTTACCAAATTTCTTTGTATCAGTTTATGTTTTTGGGGTTGGGGTTGTAACTTCCTGTTTATATACTTAACGCAGTAAGGCGGGCTTATATTGTAGAACATGGACAAAACAAAAGACAAGAATGTCTTTTTGGCGAACGAGATGCTCTGTTTTGCTCTCAGGCGAAAACAGAGCTACAAGACAATAACAGTAGACACAAAGCAGCTTGTTCTACCTCCTTTAGACTCCTTTTTTTCACACCCACAGCACCATGTGATGATGATGATGGTTTCATCTTCTTGGAGGCTAAGACTTTGTGGTTGTGAATAATACGAATACCCAATAACTCTGCTCGTCTCTGTTTCATAACTCTGATCCCACATGCATTGCAAAGTGACTTCAAAGTCCACCATAAAAGAAAAACGAAAACAACCTCAAAAACAATTCATGATTCATGAACCATCTGTTTACTTTTTTAAAAATCAAACGAATTTAAGACTTATAGTAATTGAAGGTAGAGGAAGAGACCTTAGGGCCAGCTGGTCCACCTCTCCACATTGGTGTTTTGGTGGTTTTGCAGTCACTGCAACACCTTATCTTATCCTTTCCTTCTTCCATATATCTGTTATATAAGCAACGTTGACACATAAGAAGCTGAACAAGATCGTAGCTTTCTTTGATCTATCAAATCAAAAGAACCAACCTCTTTGTACCACAGTAGCCAAGAAACTCTTTGAGTTCTGTTGAAAACGAATATGAGAAAGGACCTGATCTCTTACAATGGGGAACCTGTGACAAGATTGGTTTGAGTCATCAAGAAAGGCTAGAGAGCTCCTTTAAAACCCTCTCAAGTCAAGGTGCGGTGGGAGACGAAAATGCTCTTGTAGCTCTTTTTGATCAACAATGATTATGTACTTTCTGGGAGGTTATTGTCTTATTGACACAATACACAAAACAAAACATCTGCCAAATCATTGTCGGGGTGGGAAGCTAAGTGGCACTACGCACGACCAGGATCTGTGGAGACATATATATATTTTTTCTTCAATGATGAGCGTGAATGTATATGTGTTATGTGTATTAGACAAAAGAAAGTGAAAGAAACTGTAAGTTCTGCAAACGTGTTCACATGAAGACAGAGAAGCAAACGCCACCAATGTTTTCACTTACTCATAGACCTTTTGTGATTAGCAAGTGAATAGTCTTTTCCCAAAATCTGTTCTATGAAAAAGGAAAAGCACCCAGGCAATAAAATAGTCCGTCTTATTTGTGTATATGTAACTTTTCCTCTCAAAATCAGGCACAGTCTCTAGTTAACCGGACACATCATACTATTCATTTCAGAGATTAGGATACTAACTCGTGATACTAAAAAAGAGTCACCAACTATTTGCAACCGACAATTATGCAAGATTCAACTAGATTCATCATTCTTTTTATAAAAGGTTTTCTGTAAAAAAACCCTCCAAGTGGATTTTCATTGCAAATTTAACCTCAATGTGACAAAAATGCAGGTCAAACCCACGAAGTCATAGTCAACCCGCAATACAAGAATCCTTTATAATGATGATGTGACAAAGTAGAAGGACGTTTCAAACACAAACGGAACGTAAAACGCTTCATTTTGTCTTCAATCAAAAACAACATGTAGTTTATTGCTTGGTGTCATTTTGGTTTGAAAAAACAACACACAGTTTGTACTCATCTTATCTAAATCAAATTGGGAAAAATTTTAGAAGTTAGCGTATTATTCTGTTTTCAATTTCACGATAATCTTTGATATTCTTCTTCTTCAGTTCATCAGTTTATTGGTTCACTAGAATAGGTTTGATTATCAATGGTGAGAGCCTGAGTAGCGGCTTTCTGACGGTGAAGTTGTAGCGGCTTTCAACGGTGAAGTCGTGGTTGTTTTCAACGGCAACATCGTGGTGGTTAAAAAAATGGTGTAGCTTCTAAGCGACTGAGTCTAGAAGAGGTCGTGGTGGCTAAAGGGTGAAGATAGGCTGTCGAGAAGAACAAATATTTGTTGGAGAGTGGGTGTCTCTTTTTCGGAGAAATTGAAAGCTGAGGGAATGAAAGCAGAAGACTTTAATTAGTGGAAATGAAAGATAAATCTGGTTGGAGTTACATAGAAGTGAAGAATTGATTGGTTAGAATCACAAAGAAGCATACAACACTTTTGTTATAATCAACGATGAGGTAGGTATCTGAATAAGCTAACTCTCATTAGTTTTTAATGTCATCAATTTTGGTACACTGAAACAAAATAATTATGTTGCAGTTGCGATCTTTTCATGTATTGTGGTGGATATTGGGCAACGAATGATCAATATCATGGTGGAGAAGCACATGAAATGGGTAAGATGTTGAGTGATGAATTTACCTTGGCAAGGGTTTTGCTTCTTGTTACGGAGATGCTAGGGTATGAGGATAACATGAGAAAAGTGTCATGGTTTCCACTAGAAACGCCTAAGAAGAAGGAAGACATGGATGGGGATGAGTTATTAACAAAATCCATGCATTATGCTATTGGATCAGGGGCTATGACATTGTTTGTTGTCCGAGAAGATGACCCATTTATTGGTAAGCATGTAGGTTGTAATCTTAGGCAGTTGACAGATTATGTTGTTCCTGATCATGATGATAGTGGTAGCAGCAGTTCTGAGTCAAATGAGGATACTGAGAGTGGTGATGACGGTAGTCACAGTGAGCATGAGGAGCAGATTGATGGTTCATTATGGGATAACGATGGTGATAAACTGAGATATAAGAGAAGAAATATCGGAATTTAAGGTTGGGTCAAGAGTACAAAACAACTGATTCATTTAAAAAAGCTATAACTCAGTATGCAATGGAGAATAG
>OVAP01006256.1:0-11985 GCA_900406295.1 Aurinia saxatilis
TTCAAATAGCTTGAGTGGCTATACTATAGGGTCATCCGCGCAGGCATCCCATACAAAAGATTACCTTTACAAATTTGAGTTTGATTGTGATAGTGTGATTGTTAAGGACAAAGTAACTCATGACTTGCTGAAAATGGGAAGAAACAACGCTGAACGCTTTTACTCTCTGAAAAATCCATCTTGGCAACTCTTGTATTCAACCAGAAATCGAACTGCAAGTGAAGATGGCTGGCATAAAAGATTAAGAGACCCATATTATCAAGCAACTTTCCTCTTTGAATGCAATCTCAATAAGCAAGAGTACCAAGGCAGTATGTGAAGCTTGTCAACTTGTGAAAAGCAGTAGACTCCCTTTTTCTGATTCTAGTTTTGCAGCAGTTAGACCTTTAGAAAGAATTCATTGTGATCTTTGGGGTCCTTCTCCAGTTGTTTCAGGCCAAGGATTTAGATACTATGTAATCTTCATAGACAATTGGTCTAGATTCAGTTGGTTCTATCCGTTAAAAACAAAAGCAAAATTCTTCACAGTTTTTGTCAACTTTCAACGCTTAGTAGAGAATCAATTGAACTGCAAAATTATGAATTTTCAGTGTGATGGTGGAGGAGAGTTCAGTAGCAAATGGTTTTTACAACATTTACAAGAGTTTGGAATCAAACAATTTGTCTCTTGTCCCCACACGCCACAACAAAATGGTTTAGCTGAAAGAAATTAAAGTATATAGTTCTCACAAAAGTTGGTTTATCAATGATGTTTGAGAGCAAGGTCCAACACGAGTTTTGGGTTGAAGCACTCTTCACAACAAATTTTGTGAGTAATCTTCTTCCTACATCTGCTTTGGATACTAGTCAATCTTCTTATAAAACAATATTTGGGAAAAGTCCAGATTACACGTCTCTAAGAATTTTTGGATATGCTTAGAGACTATGTAGCAAATAAATTTGATCCCAAATCACTTAAATGTGTTTTCTTGGGATACAATGAAAGATATAAAGGCTACAGGTGCCTATATCCACCAACAAGAAGGATATATATCAGTAGACATTTTGTCTTTGATGAAGGATCATATCTTTTCTCAAACATGTATGTTAAGATACAGGAATCCACTGGTAGTCCTATCGTACAAGCTTGACAACAGAGTTTCATGTCAGAATCTAGTCAACATGATACACCGGCTCAAGAAGGACTAAGACAAAGTCATGTTACAATTAACAGCATGGTTTTGATGGAAAACTCCCTATCTGCAAATGAAGAAGATAATGCAGTATCTGAGAATGACCAACAACATGAGTCTAATGAAGATGTGGTAGAATGTATTGGTTGTACGCCAAGCTTAGATCATGCTGCTATAGGCAACATCGTTTCATCCACACCTTCTAGGTCAGACATGCCTGAGTCATTAAGTCCTCGGAGAATTCAAGAAAAATCTGCTTCCCCAAGACAATCACATGCATCTCAGTCACTTAGGCAAAACAACAGAGGTACTGTTATATCACATCATCCTATGCTCACAAGATCAAAGCTAGGAATACATAAACCTAATCCCAGGTACATTCTACTCATTATCCAGAACCCAAGATTGTTTCAAAAGCATTGCTAGATGAAGGATGAGCAGATGTTATGGGGTTGGAAATTGGAACATATAAAGAGGCCAATACTTGGTCCCTAAAACCGTTCAAGCTAAGTATGAATGTATTGGGATGTAGGTGGATTTTCAAAACCAAGCTCAGTGCAGATGAAAATCTGGACAAATTAAAAGCCATATTAGTTGCTCAAGGTTTCAGTCAGGAAGAAGGTATTGACTATCTTGAGACATACAGTCGTGTGATAAAAACAACCACAATTAGAATGGTGTTGCATACTGACACATCTCTTAAGTGGGAATCAAGCAATTAGATGTGAAGAATGTCTTTGTGCATGGAGAATTACAATAAACAATATACATGTGACAACCAGCAGGATTTGTTGACAAGGACAAGCTTGACTTTGTGTGCGAACTACACAAAGATATTTATGGACTTAAGCAGCCACCAAGAGTATGGTTTGACAAGTTCAGTGATTTTCTCATAGAGTTTGGTTTTGTTTTCAGTAAAACGAATCCATCTTTGTTTGTCTACAACAACAAGAAAGATTTTACGTTCCTGTTAATGTATGTGGATGACATGGTGTTAACAAGCAACCATCAAAAACTGGTGGATCCTCTTCTGGAGCAATTAAATACTCAGTTCAGAATAAAAGACATGGGCAGACTGAAGTACTTCCTATGAGTTCAAGTTGTGTTCACTAAAGATGGCTTGTTTCCATCACAAGAGAAATATGCATAGGATATTTTGACAGTTGTAGGAATGTCAAATTGTGCTCTAATGCCAACTCCACTGTCAATAAAACTACATTGAGTCCCTTGATATGAATTTAGTTTTCACCCAAAATATTCCTGCAAGCGCACGGGTCTCGCAGTAGTACTTAGGGATTGTATCCACAGAGAAAGGGCTACTACGCTGCAAACTTATGGGAATCAAATCGAGCTAAGATGCAAATAAAGTTTTTTAAAGTTTTGATCAATCGATTGATATAATCATTCGATCGGTGAAAATGGTTTTTAATGAAATCTATAAATCTATTGAAGCAAATTGAAAACGTTTTAAGTGCAATGAATCTAAATATTGGGAATAAGGTATTTCTGTAATAACACGGGGTAGATTATTCTGATTTGTAAACAGCCTTCATATTGGAATCTTCCTAACTCAATTCTATTCAAACATAAATCACATTACCTCAACGAAGGGGCAGCCATGATCTCTACTAAAGAACTGATATGTTAACCATACACAAGGTCCTTTGATCAAGATCCCACATGTAGAACTTATCATTAACTCATTGGATCTTCTACAGAATGGTGTTTTAGCGAAGATAATCTATTATGAAAAGCTAGGTGATCAAGCTAACAATTCTCAGTTATATCTAGTAAAGACAAGGTTCTTCCAAATGACTAATAAACATCTATTTACCAAACCATGCAACTATGAAAACATTGATCCCAACGATCAAATTACTCTAACATAGATAAAGAAACCATGAAGAATAAAACGAGCATGCAATTTATAGAAACATAGGTTCAATTAAATACAAGAGATTATCTCCCCTAGCAACTACAAAAAAATAAGTAAAAAGAGATTTCAGATTTTTTGAAAGCAAAGTGCTCTCTTGTAGAGTTTAGGTTGGATATAGAGGCACACCCCTTTCTGAGACGAGAGGTCTCTTTATATAGAGGGTGCAGGACGTCTAAGGGCTTCAGTGAAGTGATAGAGGAGAATCAGCTAAAGAGGATCAGAATATTTGAGTTTATATGTTCTGATCCATCGAATAACTTAGGAATATTCGATCGATTCCTTCTCGAATGATCCATTCTGATATCTTTTGAATCTTCTCACGCGTTTGTTGTTGTCTTCGTATAATATATGAATATATGGAGTGATCCCGAGCAGTTTCCAAAAGCTTTTTGTAGTTATCCTCTTCAGGATCGATCGATCGATCGTAGTTTACTTCATTCGATCGATTGGGTCTTAAGGTGTTGAACTTCAGAAGACTTTTCTTTAATGTTTGGGCTATAATTCCATGGTTGTTTGGCTCAATGACTTGATTCCAAGCCCATGTAGTAGCTAACTTATGTGGCTTACTTGTCTCCAAAATTCACTTCAATCCAATTTGCACATCATTTTCATCCGAGCATCTTCTTCTCGTGCCGGATTTTTTGTTTAAGCGAGAAACGTCTATCTTGGTACCTTAAAAGCTTGTTTTCTCCAAAAACATTTAAAAACATAAAATAGTGAATATCATAACATTTATCTTGAAATCATTTGGTTTTTCATCAAAAGTACTTGAAATTCATAATTAAAAAATGGTAAAATATCAGGCCTATCATCCCTAATGAAGACAAATTGTTTTCTGATCCCACCTACTTCCGCATTCTGGCAAGGAAACTTCAATATTTCACAATGACAAGACCTGACATTCAATTTGTTGTGACTTTTATCTGTAGAAAGATGCATGAACCATCAGTCTCCGATTTCTCATTGCTCAAAAGGGTACTCAGGTATGTCAAAGGAACAACTTCATATGGAATGACCTTCTCCAAACATACTGATTCTAGGCTTAGAGTATACAGTGATGGTGATTTCAGGCTTGGAGCATTCACTGATAGTGATTGGGCAGGATGAGCTGAAACCAGGAGATTTACATGAAGTCTTTGCATCTTTTTTACCAATATGATCTCATGGTCTTGTAAGAGACAAAATTCAATCGCCCGCAGCTCAACAAAAGCTGAATATAGAGCATTGTCTGAGGTTGCAGCAGAAATAGCTTTGGTTAAGTTAACTTCTTAAAGATGTTGGAATCCCTCAGCCTATAGCTCTTATATATACTCTATGGGTACAATCTCTGTCTACCTCTCTGCTAATCTCATCTCTTCACAAGAGAAGCAAACACTTTGAGGTTGATTATCATTATGTCAGGGAAAGGTTACTCTCGGACTCCTTGAAATTCAACACATACTTGCACATCTGCAAGTTGCGGATATTTTCACCAAGTCACTGCCACATGCTTCATTCTCATCCTTACAAGCCAAACTTGATGTTACAGCTACACCCACCCCAAGTTTGAGAGGGGGGGGGGGTATTAACACACACAACTCACAAAGGGAGAAAGAGATGAAGAAATGTCTAAGTTTTGCAGACACCAGCTGAAACCACATGTTTCAAAGCTAGCAAGATTTGGGTCAAGAAAACACAAAGTGAACAAGGCCCAAACACAAAAAAGCCCAAATCAGATTTTGAACAAAAGATCTTGACAAAGGAGAAGAAAGAAGACTAAACAAAAGATTGTACAAGTCAAGTGGCTCCTCATCAAGCTGGCAAAATCAACAAGATTTTGACAGAAAATCGATACAAAGCTTTAGCATCAATGGCTGAAGATTAAAGAGGGGTAGGGCTTCAAAGTTCAACCTTTAGTATAAATATAAGTTGTAAGATCACTGATCAGTTGGAGAAAGATGAATCAATAAAATCAAAGTACTATTTCTTCATACTATTTTGATTACGTCTTTACTTTTGACCCTATATGCATGCTTAAGGACATCAATGTTTAGGCTTTTTAGCAATTTAAAAAATGTAATAATTGTTTCAAAAGTTGTGAAATATAACTCTAGCTATTTGGTATATTAGATGTTTACATAGAAATAAAACAACATGGTATATGAAAGAATCGTGCATTATCGTATCAAATCTCTATATTCGATAAGTTAAACACTTCCATATAAAAAACATTACATGTTATGGGGATTAATCAACTAATTCGATAAAATCTCGAAGCACGTATGGTTTTTGATTGTCAAAAGCAGAAACGTTATAGCTAGGAATGTATAACTATACGAAAAAAACTCTGAAAAGGCAATCTAAAACTATTATAATCATGCAATGACTTAGTGATTTGTACCATAAATTTTACTTTATTAAAATTAGTATTCGAAGTACATTGTGATCCAGTGTGGCCTAACAGGGATCCACCATAATAAGATTTACTATGAATACCTATCATTGATTTATATAGTATAGTTTATATGTTACATAGAGTATTATATGTTAAGATCTCTTAGATCTTTTTGGTACGTTGAGATCCAGGATTCAATTATTTGCATTTCTTTCTCTCGTTGCATCACCAGCCACTCCGGATCTCCTTTACTTTTTAAGCCAATGTCTTGACAATGTGAACCTGTTCATACATTAAAATTTTATAGAAAAATTGTTAAGTACATCATTTGTAAAGGACTTACTTGTAGAATAAATGCTTAACTATATCTGAAATGTTTACCATTATATGTCGTGATAGCGACTACACTATCTGAAATATCCTCTAAAACTCTGGAAGTGTAGAAAAAATGTCATATAATGTTGACGACAATGAATATATATTTACCAATAACCTATACAAATAATTATGAACAAAAAGTATAAAATTTATTTACCCGCCAACACTATAAGGGTCTGACAATCCATTAGAGAAAATGATGTTGCTCCCAAATCTTCGGAGAATCAACTTGACATCCTGCAATAGATAACAACATTAACAGCAAGTTCTAACTAATTAAATTCTTTCAAACTAGTACGGTTCCAAACAATGGAATTTTTTATTTTTTTGTAACCTAAAATTATCAAAATTTAATTACGACCTCTCGTATTTTCTAATTTAAAAACAAAACAATGCGAGATATTCCAAAAGTGCAATTCAAACGGTGCTCATAAAATATGGGTTGAGTGGCTTGTGACACAAAACTAACGTACATATGACTATGAATAATATATACCTGAATGCCAAAGTATGTTGTGATCCAATGTGGACGAGGAGGGACACCATAATAAGATTCACACCCATCAATGAAACTGGTCATATTAAACGGGGCCGTTGGGAACATCGTGTCTTCTTTGTCATATCCCACTGGCATCACTATCTCGGTGCAGCTCTGTTTAAAGATTATTCATTAAATTCAACTCATATATTGTTAAGAGGATTAAAAACAAAAGAAATTCAAAATCTTATGCATATCTTAATATCGAGTTTTGATATGTTTTTTAATATGAAATTTATGTATATACCTGCCATCTCCATGCTATGTTGTTGTTTGTGGGTTGCGCAAACAAATTGGTATCATAGCAAGTTCGGTTGCCTATTAAAGCAACAACACCTGCGAAAATCCTATCGAGTAAATCAATTTTATGGTTTGGTTGGTTGGCGTTGATTGCATTGCACACGCTGGTCACCCAATAAGTTGGACCCCGATTGTATTGAACAGCTTCAGCATATATTGAATCCAAAAAACCTTTGATATCGGCGCTTCCTTTCAATGGACTGACAAATTATATGAAGGAAGAACTTAGCAGAATTCAAGCAGATAAACTGGAAAACAAAAAATATTTCTTACGCGCAAGTTTTGAATTTTTTGCTGAGGATTAAGAGACCGTTGGGTTTGGCAGCAACTCTATCGATTTCTTTCCAGGATTTGCGGATCGCAATATAACATCTCGTACTTGTTTCCTGATGCAATATATGTGAGATTGATGTGACTAAATATTAGTTCAAAGTTATCGAACATGTAACAACAACAAAATTAGTGAAGAACGAAATAATAAATTGTGATTGAAAAGATAATATCCTACATGCTAATATGGTCTAACAATTTGAATTGTTATTACCTTGAAAACTTTGGTTACAATATAATAATAACCAAATTTAGGACGAGTATCTTCAAAGTAAAGAAGAGGAGCTGATGATGCTAATGCACCGAGTGCTATGTGCGGGTATTTTAGCCTGAACCATGCCGCTAACACTTTTGTGTACCATGAACAAAACAAAAAACAAAGAAAATGACACATAGTTATTCCATTTGTGTATAATGCTTAACCTTGTATGACTGAGAGTAAGGGAATCCATGAGGTAAAATACTCTTCTCCAAACAAGATTTCATATACTAGTTTAAGAGTAACTACATCAGATAGGTTATGGTTACTAAGAAAACAATGTCGCTTTTACAGTATTTTGATATTTTTCATTTTATATTTTTTCACAATATAATATGGTGAACATGGACTTACTTCCACCATAGGATCCTCCTAGGACAATGATAGGGCTGTGTTTGGTTGCGTACTTTTCTTTGACATGCAAGAGAATAGCAGCATAGTCTGCTAAGGCTTGTGCTGCGTTCAAATAACCCAATGTACTCGCATTCTTCAATGCTTCTTGTGCCGACCCAAATGGCATTGTCTTCCCATAATACCTATGCTGCATTTTAGTTACATCTCATGCATTTATATACAAAGTTACAAACAATATCGAAGATAATGAAATGCACATTTATATATAACTAAGATATGCATTCTAGTGGTTTGCACTAGTGATGTCTTTATGTTACCACTCAAATTTAAACATGCGTAATAATATTGAAAAAAAAAATGAAAAAAAAATCACACATATATTCATAGACAAACACACCTCTATGTAGACGAGGAGCGCTTTTAGGCGAGGACCATTGTCACGAAGAAAACCTATGGCAGACAAATCGGAGTCTAAAGAGGATTCCTCTCCTAGAAACGCTAATATTGGTGCATTGGCTTTAGCACCAGCCCAATGTTTGGAATTGATGGCATATCTTTGTTGAAATGTCATGTAGCTTTTCGGTGTGAATGTGAAATGGTCGAGATTCTGATTAAAGTAAAACATTTCAAGACCAGGTTCATCTACATTTTGCGTTAGTTCTTCGGGTGCATTCTCTAGCATTTTTGAGGAAATCCCAAGTCGAGCATTTTTGGAGTGTGCGAGAGAGATGAAATAGGACGACGACGTTGAAAATATCAATAGAAGGAGAACTGTAAATGGAAGAGACATTGTTTTAGAGTGTATATTAATCTTATTAGTGTTGTATAGTAATGCTCACCAAGTTGGCTTACCAAGCTCATGCAACAAAACCTTTATATAGAGGCCAAAAGTTGTAATGAGTTATATGATTTACAAGATGAGTTTCTACCTTTTATGCGAATTATTTTCTATATGACGTCAAATATATGTGTGTATATGCATGCTTAGATATAGTCAAATTATTTCAATTTTGATCTGTCACTCAAAGTTATTTGTATTGATTAAAAATAAGAACTTTCTTAGACCAAAAAGGAAAAAAAGAATTTCCGGGCTGAAATTAGTGATATGATTATTCTTGGCTAATCTTCTTTTATATGTAATTAATTCCTGTAAACTATTTTATCCATTCATACTTTTGTTGTACAAATTTTCACGTAAATTTGGATGTACTGTTTCATATGTCGAAGCTCGGTGCCAACATGGACACATCCCAGAAGTGGGTAGGCCTTAAATGTTTAGAATGGAGTCAACTACATTGTTAATGGATGAAGTTGTATTCAAGTAACCAAAAAAAAAGTGTTACATTTCTGATTAATATTGGCATATTGGTAAAGGTTGCGCGTGCAAAGCGATGGCCACTTTCATTACACATTTGGAAAATGGCACCACAAATATACATGCTTGCTTCATGAATCTGCAACCATTTCTTTATATCTTTATGTGTAAGTTATATAAACACTATATGCCTTTGGCCCAGGCTTTCACTTCCTTTTGTTTCCTTTAATAGTCGGACCATTAACTTATAATTTTCAGAGACCATATACGCCAACTATTATTGATAATGATGTATATGAAAGAAGAAGCAAAAATCATTTTTTCCAGAAGAAACTCCTTATTCAAAACTAATCAAATCAACATTCCATTGTGTAGTTTTCAGACCTGACTTTGATGATACATTAAAATGAATGTTCTCATAACACACCCATGTTCTTATAAGGCACACGCACTCACTTATATACACAACACTCAAACATTCAATCATACATCTTCCATTCTTATGCGTGGGGACAGTTTGCAACTGAGGAATCCAACTTCTTTGCTTGTAATGGGTGCCACCTATTTTCTTCACACTATACACCGACACACACAAAAATGGAAACTATATAGTGTTTCAATTAAAAAAAAAATTGATACTTCTCATGGCAATATATGTTTATCTTCCGAAAGGTTTAAAGTTTAAACTAGCTAGCCTATGTTGACATAATTATTTTAAGTTTCTTTTATGCGAAAAAATTTAATTAGAATGAGCTAAAAAAAATCTGTTATAAAGCTTTGACCAAAATTAAAATATAACATATGTTTTTAATATATTTTAACTGAAAACTTACGAAACTTAACAATATTTAGTTCATTCCAGGACATGCGATGCCATGACGTTATATAGATAGGTTACAAGACAACATTCATATATTTGTCTTGTGATTTCTAGAAACAAACGTAGATATATTTGTGTTGCGATTGCTAGAGATACATTTGGTGGATGGAACTATTAACCTTTTCAAAAAAAAAAAAAAAAAAAAAAAAAAAAAAAAAAAAAAAAAAAAAACTTTTAACCTTTTCGAACAAAAAAAGGAAAAAGAAGTGATGCCCATGATATAACAAATTCTGTGACTCTAAAACTAGCTAGTGTCCTTTCCACAGCCCATGAAATACCAAAACAATCTATGACTGAAAGGTTGAAAGTAAAACTAAAGCCCATCATAAGCCGATATGAACTTTTGTTTTTTATTTGTAACCTGATATGAGTTCAACTTGAAGTCTTTCTGAGTTTCGTAAATTTTAAACAAAATTGGCAAAAATCACTTGTTGTTTCCTAAATTAACCAACTAACATAGAACACTCTTTTCAGTTATATACTTTCTCCATTTTATTTTAAAATAAGATTATGTGGAAAAAAATCCAGCTTCAATGATGTCTTTTAAATTCTATACAATATCAATTGAGTTAGTATTATAGTTTAAATGATTTTAAAAAATATCGATGTAAAATAAATTGAGTTTGTACTATTTTTTCCATCTATATTATGTAGATTTTTTTTTAATCATTGGCTTACTAGCTTGTTCTGAAATATATAATGAAACTTCTAATATAGTTTTACTTGTTCATAAGTTGAAAATAAAATGAAAATTTTCTGTAGTTTAAAATTATGCAATAAATTTTTGAAAAAGATTACAATAATTAAAAAAATATTAACTGTTTCTATATAATATAAAAATGAAATTGCGCTAAATTATCTTTAATCTTTTTATCTATCATGTTAGATCTTGTGTAATACCCATCTCTTCCACAAACGAGATAGACATTAAATTTGATATCATAAATACAAATACCATCTTATTTAATCAATCCAGTAAAAGAATAACATCTCGGTTTTAAAAACACAAATAAATAAAGCAGTTAGGCAGCACGAACATAGTGTCAAAGAAAAGACAAACTAGATAAATAAAACATAATCGACCCACACCCCACATCCTAAGCGGCAGCACATCTCACTCACCTGTGAACAAGAAAGAAAGAGGAGGGGTGAGTACGGAATACTCAGTGAGAAGACAAACCGAGGTGACAACAGCTTCATCGTGTCAGCACAACACCAAACAAGTAACTCAGCAAACATGGCAATAAAATAAGCATAACTTAATAATTCACAGTTCAGTCACAGTTCTATATTTCCTACCAGTCTTTGGATTCCCAATCCAAATCAGCCTAGCAGTCTCATGATTCTACTCTCCTGGTCAATCTACAGTCCCCAGAGTACGGATCTGGGTCAAATATACAGTCTCATGATACCGACTCCCGATCATAACTACAGTCTTTGGATACCATATCCAAATCAGCCAGTTCACATTTCAAGTATTTAATAATAATTAATAAATAAATAAAATAATTTATAAAATATCTCTGAATGTTAGTTATACTAAGGAAACTCAGATCCAGAGCATAAATCAGAGTTTCCACAAACTAGATCTACATTTTAGATATACTTTCTCCAGATCTCATATCTATCTCCTATTTTCTCAGATCTACACAAAAGAGGTNAGATATACTTTCTCCAGATCTCATATCTATCTCCTATTTTCTCAGATCTACACAAAAGAGGTACCAGTTTGGGATTGGTCAACACAGATCTGAAAGAAATGGAACCCGGGAATGAATCCTCACCGCGGGAAGGGCGAGGTGGTGCGTGGGAAGGCGGCGCGTGCAGGCGACGCGCGAACGGAGGCCCGTGTACGGGACGCGCAGGCGGTGGCGCGTGTACCAGCGGCGGCGGCGCGTGGGTCACCGGAGGTGGCGTGTGAGGGTGTGTGGGGCTCCGGAAACGTTGCGATGTTCTAGATCTTAGTAGAGGGGAGGAAGATCAGTGACAAGGAGGAAGAAAAGGAGAAGAAACGCAAAGAAACAAAAAAGAGGAGGGACTCACCGGTGGCAGGCGGCGGAGCTTGGCGGCGACGGCGGCGGCGGGGCGACGGCGACGGCGGCGGCGGGGCGACGGCGACGGCCTCTAGCAGGCGGCGGCTGGGGCGGGG
>OVAP01006257.1:0-11985 GCA_900406295.1 Aurinia saxatilis
AGATCCGTTTGACAAGTTATTGGTTGTGTGTGAATTCCTGCCCACACAATCATTATGCAAAAACAAGGAAGAAAAGAGCATTTGATTCATACAAGCAACTTCTTCCATTCTACCCATCCCAATTCTCGGAAATCAAAATCTCACTAAACCAATTCACAATCAAGTCATACAAATCAACACTACCTAGAGAACTCTCATAATTCAAAATTTCTAACCACTCTTAAGCTATTAAGACTGATTTTTTCTTTCCTTTTTTTTGTTTGTTTCTTTTTTTCTTTATTCTACAAACAAATAACTGAAATGCTATAAAAGTGGTTCTAGCTATGAGTTCTTCTAAGCAAAATTCAACCTCATTCCAATCCTACGATTCCAACAGTAATCCAACTCTGCAAATCAGTTCCTCATTTCCCCCAAACTTATTCCATTCTATTCGACCCAACTCTCAAAGTGATTTTCTATGCACAACTCGAAATTAAAGCTCACAAATCCCAACCCCTAGATTAGCCAATGAGACTAATACTAATGGAAGAAAAATACATGTCGCTCTAATGCTTACGAGCTTTTACACATGAAGTATTTTCAGTAAAAGACCTCACTCAAGAAAGTATGCATTGGTTTGAAAAGATGGTTTGGGATTTTAATATGGTGGGGTTTCTTTTTAGGAATTTAAAATAGGGTGGTAAAACGGTGAAAAGTACAAAATCTACGCAAATGATCAAATAGCCATAATTGAGAAAATTAAGTCAAATTTAAGTCCAATAAACTAGGGATGGCCTCACTTCAAACAAGCATTCACAAGAACAAGAGACACGAATTGGCAAGCTGCTAAGTCATGGTTTTTGTAAATCCCGCAAGTCAAATATGCACTAATAATAATCTATCTAAAAACGAATACTAGCATCTACACGAGCAATATCATCACTGTACCCTCATTTATTTTAATGCAAAACGCTTTTAGACATGAAAAATCGAAAAAAACTAAAAAACGACTCAAGAAAAATAAAACAAAAGAAGAAAAATCATCAGTATAGACTTGTACCCTCCCCCAAACTTACTTCACATCATATCCGATGTGAAAATAAGAATGAAAAAGGATACGACAAGAAAGATGAAAGAAAAGAAAATAAAAAGAAAACAGATGGTACCTAGTGGGTTGCCTCCCACTCAGCGCTTGTTTTAAGTCAGTAGCTTGACCTATGGGTAGAGAATGTTAGTCATCAGAATCAAATGGTTGAGACAGCCTCCCTTTAGTCCTCCTCCAAATAAAACAAGAAACAAAGAGTGCAAAAAGAGACACAATTATTCATGGTAAAGAGGAAAATTTGTAATTAAGGACATCTACGACAAGCGTAGCATATAATTGAAATGCCCCTTTGATTGTTGAATGCACAAGAGGATCAAATGCGTTTGATGGAAAAATAAAGTCAACTTCATGCTCAAATGAGTCTATGAAAAAGTAGTCAACTGCTCTCCATCAATCACATAGTGCACAATATTTTCCTCTCTAGATTTCATCTCAACCGTAGGGTTATCTATCTCATTTAAGATTTTATCGATATCAGTTTCATCCTCTAGGTAAGATTTTTCAAGAAGAGAACTAGATTCCTCAGTTATTGAAAGTTTATGAGCATTCAAAGTATTTGGATAATCAATATCAAAACATACTTCATGGTAATTTCTAGAAAGCCTTTCAATTTTTAGAGATTCTAGTTTTTCAGACTCACTTATCAAAGCACAACATTCATCAATGAGCAATGATTTTTCTAATCTATTAGATGCCTCTCTAATGCACATTGAGGTGTCTAAGCTAGAATATAACTATTTAAGGGAAGATAGTTCATAATCCACAGAACTATGAGACTGAAGTGTTGAGTTATATGTACCTTCTATTTGGCTTGGTGGAACATGATGTAACCTTGTGAACATATGAGAGTTAAAGGCTTGTGTCCCGAGACGAATCTCGAGGTTTATTAACATCAGTTTTACTAGAATATTCCTCTTTATTGTTGGGTTCTCTTCACAACGTTTATCCAATCCACCTTTTGTTCAGGTGTAAGCACCCTATGTTCAAATGGTTCTTCCTCATAGAGCTCATCTTGAATGTGTTCTTCAAGTGTGTTCCTCATAGAGCTCATCTTGAATGTGTTCTTCAGCTAAGATAATCAAATAAGGGTTTTTGCTAATTTCTACGGTTTTAATTCAATAAATAAAAGGCACTAGACCTAGGGAAAATCTTAAAGAATGCAAGCTAACAGTAGATGACTTTTCAGGTTCAGTTTATAACTATTCTCAACTCAAACATAAAAGCATAATTGATTCACTTTCGTGGCATCAATCACTTTTCCTAACAACATAGATGTGTAAACTTTCGTTTGAACCTAGCAATTGTAGGAAAGCATTAACTAACATGGTTGATAGGTTCACAATTCGCTTTAACATCAGCTTTCGTTGGCTAAAGACGAATTGCTCTCCTAATGAGTTTTTCCAGTTACCTATCACACTTTCGTTTAATAGATAAGCTAAAGACAAAGACTATGTGATCAAATTAGCTTAAGCATTAAATCATCACTAGGAGGAGAATTCTGAAGATCTAACGTATTTGCATCCAGTTATAATCCTAACAAACCATAGATTCCCGAAGATCTAACTAGCTAACTACTCACACATGATGAATCTAACAAAAATCTTTAAAAAATGAAGAAGAAAGTGTTTTAAAATAAAAATAAAGCTTGAGAGGCTTCTGTGGAGGCTCAGAGGTCTTATATAGACTCTTGATTTCGTCTAGGGTTGAGAGAATTAAGGAAAAATTGAGCAAATCATGGAATTGATGAATTTCCATATTTGGCACTCGGATGAAAATGACATGTTTCCAGTAAAATAGTCATATCTTCTTGACAGTGAATCAGAATGACTTGAAACCACCGCCAAAGTGAAGCTAACTCAATTTCCTATGTCGTGTCAAAATTGGAGATTGCAATTCCTAGGGGAAGACCTTCATCGTATATGATCTTTAAGACACTTCAAACTGGTTCTGCATTGTTATTCCACATGTTTTCATCCTTTTGCCTCAAATCGTCATTCCAAAGCTTCAATTCAAGCTCCAATGCATTAAGCACCTATTAAGACTCTAAACAAACAAAAAAAAACTCAAAAAATAAAGGAAAAACAAGGACTAAAACATGTCAAAAACGTAATATATCAAACATGCTCGTGACGAAGGCTTGTTTGATGAGGAAGACGAAGTCGCTGATGAAGTTGTCATTCCGTTTGGCGTTAATCCAACCCGGGACAATCGACGTGTTCTCCTTCCACCGGGTCAGAAAGAACCCGTTCACAACAACTGGGAATCCTGATTCAAGTTTGAAATTCCTGAATATCATGGAGGACAATTGGCTGAAGAACTCTTAGATTAGTTTGCAACGGTGGAAGAAATTTTAGAATTTCAAAGAATTCCTCTTCACCATTGTGTCCCTGTCATATCAATGAGGTTTCGTGCATGGGCCTCTGCTTGGTGGTCCCAGCTGAAGACATCACGGACTCGAGAAGGGAAAGCTAAAATTGTGTCTTGGGATAAACTGAAGAGCAAGATGAGAAAAACGTTTCTCCCATTCAATTATGACCAGCTATTATTTCAACGACTCCAAAATCTTCGACAAGGATCGCGGTCCGTGGAGGAATATGCCACAAATTTTTTTTTTTATGATTCATCGTGTTGATTTGCAGGATTCCGTACCACAACTCGTCGCTCGTTTTGTTGGAGGCTTGAGGCAGCAAATAAAGCACACCTTGAATTTGTTCAATCCTTGCTCTGTTTCTGAGGCACATTAACAGTCCTTGACCATCGAACAGCAAACAAAGGCGACATTTCCTTCCTGGAGTAACAGTCGTCCTTCTCGTCCTAATCTCCCGCATGCGACGCATTCTACGTCGGACCCTGTTCTGCCTAAAACAGCAGCCATCGTCACCACATACCAACCCCGACAACAACGTTCTGGCCCGTTGCGATGCTTCGCTTGTGGAGACCTGGGTCACAGACAGGCCCCATGTCCCACAAGAACTCGGTGCGGGTTGTTGATTGATGAACCAGGTGAAAACCTTGGTGACCCTGTTTATGACGAAGATGATGAGGCTGTTGAAGAACTAGGGGCTGATGCATGTACCCTTCTGATGCTGCGTCGTTCGTGTCTTGCTCCGCGAAGTGATGATCTTCATCCCCAACGCAATAACCTGTTCCATTCTAAGTGCACAATCAATGGTAAAGTCTGTAACGTTATTATTGATTCGGGAAGTTCGGAGAATGTCATCTCCTCGGATGCTGTTGTCAAACTGTCATTACAAGATGAGCCTCACCCATCTCCATACAAGCTAGCGTGGCTACAACAAGCTAGAGATTTTTCAGTCACTCGACGTGCTATGGTCTCTTTCTCGGTAAGTGGTTCATATCATGATAAAGCTTATTGTGATGTGGTCCCTATGGACGCATGTCATTTGTTGTTGGGTTGTCCTTGGGAGTCTGATCGTCGGGTTCTTCATGACGGATTCTTAAACACATATCGTTTTCGGTTTAACGATCGTAACTTTGTGTTAACTCCCTCTCCACTCTTCCACCGTCCCCTGTTCTTCTCATGCAACGCCCGCCTTTTGAATTTGCAATTC
Organism: Aurinia saxatilis; assembly: GCA_900406295.1. Taxonomy (NCBI): domain Eukaryota; kingdom Viridiplantae; phylum Streptophyta; class Magnoliopsida; order Brassicales; family Brassicaceae; genus Aurinia; species Aurinia saxatilis. Next base: position 4,657 of record OVAP01006257.1, read on the forward strand.
GTGTTGTTGGTCATGTGTTTGTTCTGTTGCCCGTGCCTACTACCTCTCCTTCGGCACTTGTTTGTCCGACTGCTCTTACACCACTTCTCCGTGAATTCTCCGATGTATTTCCATCCGACCTGCCCCCTGGTTTGCCTCCTCTTCGTGATATTCAACATCGCATCGATTTGGTTCCAAATGATTCTCTGCCTAGTCGACCTCATTACCGCATGAGTCCAGCTGAGCATGAGGAGTTACGTACTCAGGTTTAAGATCTTGTGACTAAGGGATTTTTTCGAGAAAGTCTTAGCCCGTGTGCGGTCCCTGCATTGTTGATTCCTAAGAAAGATGGGTTTTGGTGTATGTGTGTCGATAGTCGAGCCATTAATAAAATTACGGTACGCTATCGTTTCCCCATTCCTCGCCTTGATGATTTGTTGGATCAAATTGGTATTGCTAATATTTTCTCCAAGCTTGATTTAAAAAGTGGTTATCATCAAATTCGTATTCATCCTGGTGATGAATATAAAACGGCTTTCAAGACGCGAGAAGGTCTTTTTGAGTGGCTTGTAATGCCCTTTGGATTGTCAAATGCTCCCAGCACCTTTATGCGTGTAATGAATCAGGCACTTCGTCCTTTTATTAGGAAATTTGTGGTGGTTTACTTCGATGACATTCTGGTATTTAGTTCATTCATGGATACACACATTGCTCATCTGCGTGAGGTTCTCCTCGTCCTGCGGCGTGGTCAGTTATATGCTACTTTGAAGAAGTGCGAATTTGGCTCGTCCAATGTTCAGTTTTTGGGATACATTGTCTCTTCCCAAGGTTTGGCCGCCGATACCTCAAAGATATCAGCTATTTACACATGGCCTACACCTAAGATATTTTCCAAAACACGCAGTTTTCATGGTCTAGCTTCGTTTTATCGCCGTTTTGTACGTCAGTTCAGCAGCCTTATGGCACCAATCACTAAGTGTATGCGGGATGGTTCATTCACGTGGACGGATGCTGCGATGCGTGCCTTTGATATCATTAAAACTAAGCTTAGTTTGGCGCCGATTTTGGCCTTACCAGACTTCTCTCTTCCGTTTGAGCTTCATTGTGATGCTTCTAAGTCCGGCATTGGTGCAGTTTTAAGTCAAGACTCTCGACCCATTGCTTAATTCAGTGAAAAGCTGGCCGGTGCATGTTCGCGTTATAGTACGTATGACATTGAATTTTATGCAGTGGTTCAGGCTATAAAACATTGGCGTCACTACTTGTTTCACAAATAATTTATTCTTTACACGGATCATGATGCTTTTAAGCATTTGCAAGCATTTGCATAGCCAAGATAAGATTTCTTCGCGACACGCTTCCTGGGTTGCTTATCTTCGACAATTTACCTTTGTTATCAAGCATACATCTGGTTCTTCTAATCGTATCGCGGATGCTTTAAGTCGTCGTCACCAACTCCTCGTGATATTTCATATGTCAGTCCCGGGTTTTGAAACTTTAGTTGAACAGTATGCTGATAATCCATATTTTGGTCGCATACTCCTAGATGTTCAGGCTGGCGTTTCTAGTGACTTCACACTTCAAGATGGTTTCCTGTTTTGCGGACACCGCTTATGCATCCCCGAAGGCAGCATATGCCTTCAGCTCATTGCTGAGCTTCACAATGAAGGACATGTTGGTCGTGACCGTACGTTGCATCTTGTCTCCGCCTCTTATTTTTGGCCCTCGCTATGCAAAGATGTTGCTCGCTTTGTGCTTCGGTGTGTTCATTGCCAACGTGGTAAAGGACATGCTTCTAATGTTGGCCTTTACATACCATTACCCATTCCTACTCAGCCGTGGACTGATATTAGTATAGATTTTAAAACGACACTAAAAGACTCAAAAAACAGTTGAAAACCAGGGTTAGAACGAGTTAAAAACGCAATATATCACTCGCTCAATCAAGGAACTCGAGAGAGTTGCTTGAGACCGACTTCCTTGTTTGTGATGAACTTAATTGAATTAGAAACTAGGGTTTAAGAGAATACTCTTTATTGTGTAAATTATCAAAAAGCCGTACATCACGAGAGTTTCTAGCTCTATTTAAATACACGTCTATAGTCACAAACCGACTAGCAAATAAAAAGGAAAGAAACTAAATCTCTTAAAAGAAAAACACCTAGATATCGTATCATAAGAATAAAAGGAAAAACAAACTTAAACATGCTGAATATTCTTGAAGCTTGATAGGCACGGTAATTATAATTACTTAGACAACAAGACACTTGATGCTGCATCACAAAGGGAGAGCTACAAATGAATGTAGTCTAAGATCTTTGATTACACGAAAAGCAATGAGTGAAACCCTCTATTTGTTCTCGAATGAGCAATCTCCAATTTATAAGCTTGCAAAGAAGATAAAATTGAGAAAAAAATAGAAGATTGGAATGAGAAAGTTGGCCACGTCTTTGACCTCAGAATTGTGCGAAAAGATGAGGCAGTTAAGTTTCAGCCAAAAAATAAAACTTATAATTTACTTTCTTTATTGTTATCAGTTTCATTACAATGCACTATGACATGCCGCTTAATTCCACTATTATCTGATTTCATCTATATATAGCTATAGTACATACTTCAACGTCGTAAAAATAATTTTCTTACAATTTTTTCAAAAATATGTATTTTTCTAATTTTTGGGTATATTTATTACTAGTTTTTCTTATTTAAAGAAAAAATTTAAATAATAATTAATAAAAAAAATTAAATTTACCAATATTGAAATTTAATTAATATGTGGACATAACGTAAAACATCCATCTTTAAATAACAGAGAGAGTAGTATAACAGTTTTTTGTCACCGTAAGTTATCATCACTATCATTATTATATTAGCAATTTTTGTTTTTAGTAGCAATTTAGACATATAGATTAAGTACTGAATACAATTTTTTTTACTCCAATTGTAATCACAAATATTTAATTTTTTGAAATTGTACTTTTGACTTGATATCATCATTTATTATTAAATAATTTTATAATTATAATTTTGTGTAATTTTACCTTGTAGGTTTATAATTATAAATTTGTGTAATTTTATTTTGTAGTTAGTGAATTTATTAGCCACTGTATTCTAAAACCAGGGGTAGGCAATTTTAAAAGAGGAATCAAGTTCTTAATCCCTTCTACCTCCAACTAGACCAAATTTACTTCACGAGATTTTAATACACAAAATGAAGAAACGACAAGAAGCATAGTAGGGATCAATACACATGTACGTATACATACATTTATATTATAGATATATGCAAATATTAAGTAGTGATTGATCATCAAACCGACAGACACATGCTGGGCAATAAATATGACACAAACACAGAGATTTTGAAGTTTCCTCTCTTTTGGTCACATTACATATTTGTCCACACCTTACTGGTAAAATATTACTATTTGCCCTATATACCCATCAAGTATTTTAAAATTACAACACATATATAGGAGATAACCACATAAAATCATAAAAAAATACAACATACACAAATCAAGAACCCGTCATATTGTTGATCACTGAAAGTTCTTTTTTTTTTTTTTTTTTTAAATTCAAGATCTGTTCTTGCAGTACTTCTCCATTGCTCTCGGAGCTATAACAAATCGAAGAAAATAAAAAAAGAATTAATTTTTTATTTGTTAAAAAGAAAAGAAAAATGAGATATATACAAGTAAAGAAGAAGAAGAAGTTAGATGTACCAAGTCCAATTGCTTCAGATCCCTTCATAATGCGCAAACGTTTGCATGACTCGACAAACATTCTGAAACAGAAAATGAAGTTTCCCGGTTAGAAATATTTAGAATAGGATTCGTTAACATTTAAAGTTTATCCTAAGGATTTTAGGCAATAATGGGATCATGAGAAGAATTTGATATGTGCCAGCTACGAATGAGCTAAAGTTATTGACACAATTGCATAATCTGAAAGATCCTCTTGTCTCTTGCCAACCAATGCATGGTTGTACGTATTTATAACACATGGTTCCTGAATATCTTTGGCTGTGTGTCTCTACCAATTTCGGAAATGTGGTTAAGTGAGTCGAGTTAATTATTGGTAAAATTAATATTAGAAATTAAATTTGACTCACTCCCATGGGACATCACCGACGAGCATCCAGTCGCCATCTTTGTCCTCGTAGCTTGGGACATACTCAGAACTGTTCAGCAAATCCATGAGCTTGCTCTCGTTCATGAAATCTATCATTCCTTGTGCTCCATAGTTTCCTTGAAATTGGTCAAAACATTTCAAAAGTCATACTATAAATTTATGTTATTAATTATAGTCAAATCCTACACTTAATTTATGTTGTTGCATTTCTTGGATATGAGATTTCTAGCTAACACGTATACGTACCCATAGTGAAGGAGCTGAACATTTTGGCCAAAGCATCAGAGAGATCCTGGTAGCTTTTGTACATCTTGAGGTCAACTTTCCTGAGATAGGGAGCTCCATCCATGGAGACCTTCACCAAGGCGGCCTTGTCGCTGCTGCCTTCATCTGCGCCGCTGCTCTTCTGCTGAGTCATTATGTTCTTCCTGTAGTTCCTCACAGGTGGCCATCCCACCACTTTGGCTCTACGTACATAAAGCAACATCCATCCATATATCCATTTTATATTTGTGTGTAGAAACCACCAATGACTGGATATTATTACTGACTATTTTGGCTGATTATAAATCTTACCTTATATGCTTGCTTGTACGCATGTTTAAATTGGTGTTTAAGCATCAACAACAATTCATAATTCTTCTGTAAATGATTTCTTTCTTATATTTTCTAAAAGTTAAATTAACATAAAAGCTACATATATACGAAAGTATATATATTTAATTTAACATAACAAATTTCAAAAGTTTATATTTTGCAAATTTTGTTGTCTTGGGGAACATATAACTATATCTATTTAAATTAAAATAGTGGTGAGTCTGATGATCATTGTAAATACGTATTCCAAGAACTTATTAGACATATTAACAAAAAAAAATTATACAAATACGTATGTAAAGCTTACTTAGCAGGAGGCTTAGCAGTGTCTTTAAGGACAGACTTGTCCTTGGGAGCTGCAACAACGTTGTTGAGATCTTCCTTGCTAGATTGAAGATTGAGTATGAAATCAACGGTCTCGGAGAAGCCTCTCTTGTTCCCCACCGCCGATTTGGCAGGACTTTCAATGGCTTCAACGGCACCACCAGGGAGGCCGAGACAGAGCTCCGTCGCCTTGAGGTTCATAAGCTGCCCGATCATGTCATTTATCTGAGTGAAAAAGTGATTTTGGTAAGAGGGGAAGAAGAAGGGAGAGGAAGGGGGCAATAATAATATAAGGAGAGAGGGTGGTGGTGGTGGGGTGTATGAATTGCATGTGCATGTCCTTTGCGCTCTCTTTTTTTTATTAGATGTTAATTAACTACTTCTTCTCTTTTACCACAATTTAAGTTTGGATATTTTAGTTTAGTAAAATGTCCAATTATAATCCTCTAGTTTAAAAGTTGTGATTGCTGACTGTGGATAATTTTGTTTTAGCTATAATGGAAAAGGTGTCATACGTTTCGGTACACTAAAATGTAGCTGTTTATAACCTTATTGATTTATTCTATGTTTCTAATCTATGGTTTTCTATATATAACTCTGGAGTTTCTAATCTCTGGTCCATAATCTTCTAGGTGATGCACTCCTATATAATCGGCACTACAAAATTGTTGGGGATATGATGTAACCAAGTACGTCACAAGAGAATAAAGATGGTTCGGGAATTTCTCGTTAATAAGCGAAGGTCGATCAAGAGATTAGGCCAAGGTCGATCAATAGAGTAGGTCAAGGTCGATCAAGATAGTAGTTTGAAGTCGTCAAGTAATCTAGATGAAAGAATGTCTAGCTGAGAGCGCCTAGCTGAGGAGATCGATGCCGTCAGATCGACTAAGTGAGCGAGAGCCTGACTAGGAGGTCGAGGTCGATGCCGTCAGACTGAGTGACCGTCCGATTGAGAGAGCATCTGACTGAGAGGTCGAGGTCGATGCCGTCAGGTCGTCCGACTAAAGAGTGTCTGACTTGGAGGTCGAGGTCGATACCGTCAGACTGAGTGAGCGTCTGGTTGAGAGAGCGTCTGGCTGAGAGGTCGAGGTCGATGCCGTCAGGTCATCTGATTGAGAGAGTGTCTGACTTGGAGGTCGAGGTCGATGCTGTCAGACTGAGCGAATGTCTGGTTGAGGTCGAGGTCGATGCCGTCAGACTGAGTGACCGTCTGGTTGAGAGAGCGTCTCACTGAGAGGTCGAGGTCGATGCCGTCAGGTCGTCTGACTAAAGAGTGTTTGACTTGGAGGTCGAGGTCGATGCCGTCAGACTGAGTGAGCGTCTGGTTGAGAGAGCGTCTGGCTGAGAGGTCGAGGTCGATGCCGTCAGGTCATCTGATTGAGAGAGTGTCTGACTTGGAGGTCGAGGTCGATGCTGTCAGACGAGAGAATGTCTGGTTGAGGTCGAGGTCGATGCCGTCAGACTGAGTGACCGTCTGGTTGAGAGAGCGTCTCACTGAGAGGTCGAGGTCGATGCCGTCAGGTCGTCTGACTAAAGAGTGTTTGACTTGGAGGTCGAGGTCGATGCCGTCAGACTGAGTGAGCGTCTGGTTGAGAGAGCGTCTGGCTGAGAGGTCGAGGTCGATGCCGTCAGGTCATCTGATTGAGAGAGTGTCTGACTTGGAGGTCGAGGTCGATGCTGTCAGACTGAGCGAATGTCTGGTTGAGGTCGAGGTCGATGCCGTCAAACTGAGTGTTCATGCCTTCAATTCGATTGACTGGGAGGTCGAGGTCGATGCTGTCAGACTGAGCGAATGTATGGTTGAGGTCGAGGTCGATGCCGTCAGGTCGATGCTGTCAGACTGAGTGAGCTTCTGGTTGAGAGAGCGTCTGACTGAGAGGTCGAGGTTGATGTCGTCAATTCGATTGACTGAGGTAGAGCCTGACTGGGAGGTCGAGGTCGATGCCATTAAATAGTCTGATTGATAAGTCGAGGTCGATGCCACCAGGTCGTCTGATTGAGAGGTCGAGGTCGATGCCGTCACATTGAGTGTCTGGTTTCAGGTCTCATCCCCCTTTTTTCTAGTGGGATGCTTCTCTATTTATAGGCATTTTCTCCTAGGGTTTTTAACTAAGTGGGCCCAACTCAATTTGGGTTGGGCTTTCAAAGAGGGTGAAACCCATCTCCAACAATAGCCCCCCCCCCCCTCAGTTCGTCGAATGAGTGTTATTCGAGTTCGGCGAATTATAATAAAGTAGATAATTGAGGTCGGCGCGACTTTATATAATGAGTGGTTAGACTCGGCTTTATACAATG
>OVAP01006258.1:0-11984 GCA_900406295.1 Aurinia saxatilis
CCGCCACAAAAGCCCCTTGGGTATCAGAAATGATCTCAGGAAGGTAAAGCTGTCTATCACATAAGATTTTCGAGATAATCTTGTAGTGAACAGAACAAAGGCTGATAGGTCGCAAGTCCTTCATGTGAGACGGTGCCGGTACCTTAGGCAGAAGATATATGTTGGTATGATAGGCTAAGTAGTATCTAGATAGCTTTATTGTTATGTTTGTGATATTAGAGTTTTCATTATTTTGATTTGTTGTTGCGTTGTATTCTTCGATTACTTTGTTATTTTTAATAATATACTAAAAGAAAAGTAACTCTAATGAAAAAGTATTAGGTGTCCAGTTATTAGTTAATCAATTCTGAAAACAATAACTGAGTTGTTGAACTGTAAGTCTCTAAAAAATCATTGATTTATTTTTGCAAAAGTTTTTTCCGAAAAAATCTTCTACATACTTTTCCATAGATCTTAATTGATCCATTGTTTAAACCCTACTTATCAAAAATAAAAAAAGGTTCTTTATCTTGGAAAATCGATCAGTTGTTGAACTGTAAGTCTCTAAAAAATCATTGATTTATTTTTGCAAAAGTTTTTTCCGAAAAAATCTTCTACATACTTTTCCATAGATCTTAATTGATCCATTGTTTAAACCCTACTTATCAAAAATAAAAAAAGGTTCTTTATCTTGGAAAATCGATCAGTTGGTTAAGATTTTATTTTCTCCATTTTCTGGGTTAGGTTGATGTTACGAAAACCAATAGTTGTTTCTGGTCCCATGGATTTGATTTGCAGGTTTGAACATTAAGAAATCTTGGGTTGAAGACGAGTTTGAGGCAGAGAGACAATTTTGTTACTCACCATCAATATCTCCTCTCTATCCGTAAGATCCACACCATCAAAATACATTATGATTAAAGAATGCTTATATCTTCATAAACTGATTTCAGATTGTTATATTTTCGTTCATGGATGCTTCCATTCTCTAGTGTTTCCAAGAACTTTTTTGTTTGCTTTATTTTTGAGCTTTGGGTTTTCATTATAGAACAAAGAATAGTATTAAACGTTGTTGCAGGTGGGCATTGGTAATGAGTTTTTGAACACCATAAAATGCATTTGAAGTTCCCAAAGCTAAGCGTGGCTATAAACAACTCCAACACCGGCAATCTTCAGGCTAACAACAATGGCTGAAGCAATTCTAAGATTCAGATTCCACTCTTTTCCAACAAGACCTTTTTAAATGCATTATCAAGTATGAATCCTAGGAGGTCTCTCAGGGCGCTTATGTTGTTTGGACCAACGGTTTCATCAACATCAGGAAAGGGGAAATTCCTCATTGATCAGAGTTGGTATCATTGAAAACCTCTCCATTCTCAAACCATAGAAAAAGAATATGCAGTAAGTTAAAGCTAATAAGTGATGTTAAATTGTTATGTGGATTCATGTGACAAGACTGTGTTTACATTTGTTATTTGTGTGTATTGTTTTTAAGTGAAACATGGTTATTAAAAAGGGGTCTACGAATGGTTTATTTGATGATTGGGAAACAATACTTGAAGTCGAACCACATGAAAAAAGAGTTTTCGTTGTTGCAGAGGTTGTAAGAGCTTTATATAAACGGAAAAGGATATAGAGAAAGCTAAATAATTTTTTAGTTCAATGCTTGGAGATGATTGTGAGTTTAGTATGGCTATTACGCCTCATTCTTTTATTTCCTCTCTACTGGCATGTTAGTTTCATTTAATCAGTTAAAATCCCATTACGTTCGGCTATCTCTAATGATTGAAATACCTAATCAAGGGATACATATGCTGATCCAGTAGCTTTATTGGTACACTCGAGGTAATAGTAGTGTCTTTCGCAACCAAATCTGCTACACACAGTATTGTACATTACATTGTACATACGCCTAAAAAGATATCACATTTACCTGAAAAATAACATTGGACTCTGACGCCTTCTTCCCATATACATATATGATATGGATTTAGTTTTCACCCAAAATATGTCATACAATAGCGTACATGTCTCGCAGTAGTACTTTATGGTCGAATCCACAGGGAGCAGAGTGCAGACAATAGCATATCCGAGTTCACTCGAGTTAAGCAACAAAAAAGAGATATGTTGCGAATGATCGATCGATCGTAGAAATGGATCGATCGATTGAAGCGCCTCTTGGTCGAACACAAGAAAGTACTATTCGATTGATCACTGCCGGTAAAAAATAAAACAAATAAAACGTGAGATGAATAAATGATAGAAGCGTTATGAAGTCAGAAAATGCATCAGGGACTCATGGTTCGAATTATTCGGAGTAGTAACTAGTAACTATGTAAATATTTTAGAAAATGCTATATAGTTAAAATCACTAAAGTTCGATTATCCTTATGGTCAGGCTTAACTGTTCTAGTTGAATTGACGTCCTAGTTAACTCTTTATGTGGAAAAGAGGCTTTGGCATGATCAATCAATCAACCTTGTCATTAAGTGCAAGAAATTAAATTTCTATTTTAACAATGGATATTAAAGCTCTCAACCTCAAGTTTCGATCTCTTTCTCTCACTGGTGTATAGTAGTAGTGTTATCCTATGATATAAATTAAATTTGATAAGAGAGTAAGTCTTAACTAGTCATTACACAATCTTATTGCCTATCTAACTAACCATGAATTCCCCTAGCAAAATCTTACTCCTAAGTATAAAACTGCTCAAGCATGCTTATGATAAGCATAACAACAATGGAAATTGAAATCATATAAATCGAGAAAAGGGTTCAAAAAGGCTTCTCTGAATTTGCAGAGACAGAGATTACAAACTTCTCCCTCGTAAGCAACACCAAAGTAGAATAAAAGAGAAAACAAGTGAAAGAAGAACTAGAAAACTATTTTGCTCAGATGCTTTAGAGCTTTGTGAATTTCGTGTTCTTCTTCTGTTTTATAGCTTCAATATTTATAGTGAATAGAGTCGTCTATGAAGTTGAGTGAAATCAGGAAGTAGATTCTGATAAGGATCCAAAAGTTTGAACTTATCACTCTTGATCGATCCAATAACAAAGGTATATTTGATCGAATATATCTGAAAATGCGTCTGAAATATCTTTGAATTTCTTCTGATTATCTGCAACAAATCCTGAAAACTCCTCAAAGGCAACAATCCTTATATGATATTTTTCTCGAAACTTCTAGTGAATATGTGGGCTTGATCGATCGAATTCCCAATGCGGTCTATTGAATGGGCCTTCATCAGCAATAAGCTTCACTTTGACATCTCTTTAATGATATGAACTTAACTTCTTACTCATGCGATTAAATTACTCGATTCCAAGCCCAAGTGACCGCTGACTCACATGAATTGTTTGTCTTAACTCCTCATTTTAATCCAAATCAAACATTTTTTTCATTCGGGTCTGGACTTCTGATGCTGAATTGCCTATCTCGGTAAGAAATGCTCATTTCTCATTAAAAAAGCCTTATTTTCACAAAAAAACACATTTGAAACAGAAAATTATGAATAATTTTAATCTTATATAAAGCACAAAAAACACATTTGAAACAGAATTATGAAATTGGATTGTGAGGCCAATCATACAGAAGATACTCGTTCTTCGAGCAATCAGACAGAAGATCCCCCGACTAATCCCACTCTTCCCTGGGTCAATCCTATAAAACATCCTCACATCGTGCTGTTTCCTTGGCGCTCCCACGTGGGCCGCTCGTCTGTGCCATTTCACAGAGAAAGGATTGCGAGGCCAATCAGACATAATATCCTCGTCCTCCGGGCAATCAGAGAGAAGATCCTCCGGCTAATACCACTCCTCCTCAGGTTAATTTCAATCTCAAGGATCTATTTGTTGTGTTCAAGAAGTCCAATGGCGTGATTAGTATGAACTTTCCAAGAGAGATTCTTGCAAAGAAACGTCCATACTGTTGAACACAACAAACAGATCCTTGGAATTAAATGGACCGTGGAGGAGTGGTATTAGCTGGAGGATGTTCTTTGGGATTGACCCGAGGTGGAGCGGGATTAGTCGGGGGATCTTCTGTCTGATTGCCCGGAGGACGAGGATATTCTGTCTAATTGACCTTAGAATCACTTCTCTGTGAAATGGCACGGACGAGCAGCCCATGGGGGAGTGCCAAAGAAACAACACACTGAGAGGAGGATATGTTTACTTCTGCAAACTAATCAAGTGGGCCATACTGGGCTTTTTACAAATAACTCTTTTTAAGCAGTAAAAATTACCTCTAATTTTTTAATAACGTTTAAATTTTTAAAAATTATTAATCAGACAAGATCCCTTGGCTAATCCCACTCTTCCTTAGGTAAATCCCACCAAACATCCTCTCAGCATGCTGTTTCTTCGTCGCTCCCCCGTGGAACGCTCGTCCATGCCATTTCATAAAGAAAGGATTGCGAGGCCAATTAGAAAGAAGATTCTCGTCTTCCGGGCAATCAGGTAGAAGATCCCACGGCTAATCCTACTCTTTCTCGGGTCAGTCCCACATAACATCTTCTTAACGTGCTTTTTCCTTGGCGTTCCCCTGTGGGCCGCTCATCCGTGCCATGTCACATAAATAGGATTCTGAGGCCAATCAGACAGAAGATCCTCGTCTTCCGGGCAATCAGACAGAAGATCTTCTGATTGCCCGGAGGACGATTATCTTGTCTGATTAGCCTCAGAATCCTTTCTCTGTGAAATGGCACGGACGAGTGGCCCACAGGGGAGCACCAAGGAAACAACACGATGTGAGGATGATATGTTTACTTCTGCAAACAAATAAAGTGGGCTAGGTTGGGCTTTCCACAGATAACTCTTTTTTAATCAATAAAAATTACCTCTAATTTCTTATAATGTTTAAACTTTGTTAAATTATTAATCACACAAGATCCCCCGGCTAATCCCACTCTTCCTCGGGTCAATCCCACAGAACATCCTCTCAGCATGTTGTTTCTTCGGCGCTCCTTCGTGGGCCACTCGTCCGTGCCATTTCACAAGGAAAGGATTCTGAGGCCAATCAGACAGAAGATCCTCGTCCTCCGAGCAATCATACAAAAAATCCCCCGGCTAATCCCACTCCTTCTCGGGTCAATCTCAATCCCATAAAACATCCTCCGGTTAATACCACTCCTGCTCGGTCCATCCCAATCCTAGGGATCTGTTGACCCGATGAGGAGTGGGATTAGCCGGGGGATCTTCTGTCTAATTGTCCGGAGGACGAGGATCTTCTGTCTAATTGGCCTCAGAATCCTTTTTATGTGAAATGGCACGGACGAGCGGCCCACGTGGGAGCGCCGAGGAAACAACATGTTGTGAGGAGGATAGGTTTAGCGCGGACTTCTGCAAACAAATGAAGTGGGCGAGGCTGGGCTTTTTACAAATAACTCTTCTTTAATTAATAAAATTACCTATAATTTTTTAATAATGTTAAAAGTTTTTAAAATTATTAATTTTCAGAGTTACTAATCCCAACTACGTTAATACAAAACCTTACTACTAAATTAAAGAGAAGTAATTTTAATGAAAAAGGTATTAGGTGTCTAATTATTAGTCAATCACTTCTGAAACGATGACTGGGTTGTTGAGTTGTAAGTCTCTGAGAAAATCATTGATTTATTTTTTGCAAAGTTTTTCTGATAAAATATTCTACATAATTTTTCATAGTTCTTAATTGATCCATTGTTTAAAACCTACTTATATAAAAAAAAAGTTCTTTATCTTGAAAAATCTTTCAGTTGTGTCTTTTTCAAAATTTCAATTTGGTTAAGATTTTATTTTTTTCAATTTTTTGGGTTAAGTTGATGGTACGAAAACCAATAGTTGTTTCTCGTCCCATGGATTTGATTTGAATGTTTGAACATTATAAATTTTTGGGTTGAAGACGTGTTTGAGGTAGAGAGAGAATTTTGTTACTCACGCAGATTTCCACCGACGCAATGCCGTCGCAAATTTGCGTCGAATTTGCGACGTTTATTGTTTTGCGACGAGCGATTTGCGACGAAAGTGGTTTCGATGCAAAGACGTCGCAAACCCTGATTTGCGACGTATTTGCGTGGAATACGGCCCTCGCAAACGAGGTGTTTTCTTGTAGTGCCATACCATCGAAATACATTATGATTCAAGAATGCTTATATCTTCAGAAACTGATTTAGGATTATATCTTCGTTCATGAATGCTTCCATTCTCTAGTGTTTCCAACAACTTTTTCATTTGCTTTATTTTTGAGTTTTTGGTTTTTCATTATAGAACTAAGAATAGTAATAAACGTGGTTTCACGTGAGCATAAATGAGTTTTTGAACACCATAAATGCATTTGAAGTTCCCAAAGCTAAGTGTGGCTGGCTATAAACAACTCCAACATCGGCAAGCTTCAGGCCAACAACAATAACTAAAGCAATTCTAAGATTCAGATTCTACTCTTTTCGAGCAAGACTTTTTAAAATGCATTATCAAGTATGGATCCTAGGAGGTCTCTCAGGGCGTTTATGCTGTTTGGACCAATGATTTCATTAGCATCAGGAAAGGAGAAAGTCTTCATTGATCAGAGTTGATATCATTCAAACCGCTCTATTCTCAAACTATAGGAAAAGAATATGCTGTAAGTTGAAGATAATAAGTGATGTTAGGTGGATTCATGTGACCCCAGCACTGCTTGTGGATGCTGCCCCTCCTATGCGCATTTCAGACCAAGCTGGCGGTATCCAATTAATGGGCATAAGGCCGATTCTTTCCTCGCATGTTGCGGCTTTATCCACGAGCGTGGTGTGGATCCCGGTGCGGACTCGTTTGTGGATTATTGTGTTTCCATTTGTTCTCTGTGTGTATTGTTTTAAGTGAAACATGGTTATTAAAACCGGGTCTACGAATGGTTTCGTCGATGATTGGGAAAGATTACTTGAAGCAAACCATGTGAAGAAAGAGTTTTCGTTATTGCAGAGGTCCTAAGAGCTTTATATAAACGGAAAAGGATACAGAGAAAGCTGAACAGTTTTTTAGTTCAATGTTTGGAGATTAACCTACCGAATTTGGAAATACTTAACTTTCATGCGTATTAACCCACGAAATTTAAGGATTTTGGCCTTTTTGTATGATCTCTAACGGTAATCAAATTATTAAGATTTTGATATCATTTGGTAATTTTGGAAATATACGTAACTTTCGTGTGTATTAACTTACCGAATTTAAGGATTTTTTTATTTGTTTTTGTTACGATCTCTAACGTTGTTCAAAATAGTAAGACAGTGTTATCATTAGGTATTTTTGGAAAATACTAAACTTTTGTGTGTATTAAGCTACCTTATTTAAGGATTTGTCGATTTTTTTGTATGATTTTTAACGGTGTCTATGATATTAAGGCATTTGTATCATTTGTTAGTTTTGGTAAAATATTCAACTTTCGTGTCTATCAACCCACAAAATATAAGGGTTTTTTTTTGTTTGATCTTTAAGTGTGTCTAAAATTATAAGATATTGATACCAATAGGTAATTTAAAAAATAATAATAAACTTTGTATGTATTAAACCGCCAAAATTTAAGAATTTTGATTTTTTGGGTTAATACACACAAAATTTTAGTATATTTTGACACAAAAAAATCTTTAAATTCGGTGGGTTAATACACACAAATTTTAGTATTTTTGAAAAATTACCAAGTGATATTAATGTCTTAATATTTTGAACACTATTACAGATTCTATTGAAAAAAAATCAAAATTCTTTAAAGACTATTTTTCGAAAACAAACAAATTATATCACTGATTTACATTTTAGGACACCATTAAAAATCATACAATAAAACAAAAACAAATAAAATCCGTTGGGTTAATACGCATGAAAATTGAGTATTTTCCTGAAATTACCAAGTGACATCAGTGCCTTTTTATATTGGATAACGTTAGAGATCCTATTAAAAAAAATCTTTAAATATGGTGGATTAATACACACGAAAGTTAAATATATATTTTTTTAAAAAAACCTAATGATTATGATGCTTGAATATTTTAGATACAATTATACAAAAAGATTTTAAAAAATCCTTAAATTCGGTAGGTTGATATTCACACAAAAAATTGAGTATTTTTCCAAATTTACCATAATATATAAAATTCTTTAATATTATGGACAAACACCATTAGAAATCATAAAAACGGTAAAAATATATATTAAATTCGGTGGATTAATACATACAAAAGTATACTATTTTTTTCAAATTTGTCAAATGATATAAATTGTCTTACTATTTTGGACACCATTAAAAATCATACTAAAAAGGTAAAAACTTCTTTAACTTGATGGATTAATACACATAAAAATTGCATATTTTTTGAAAATTATTAAATAATTTAAATATCTTACTATATACCGTTAGAGATCATTTTAAGAAATGGAAAAATCCTTACATCCTATAAGAGTAAAGTAATCAAAATTATCTTAAGTATGCCTATATTTAAGACTTCAAAACAAGTTTCCATTGTAGAGATAGCTAAGATAACCTTTAACGAAGTCAAAGAAACTCAATATCCGGTTCCGGCCCCCTATCAATACTTAGCTTTCCAATTCCGAGAAGGCAAAGAAACTCAATAATGTGTGCGAGAAGCTCTCTTACGAAGGATTTCGTTGATGATCAGATTGAGCTCGCTCTCTCCTGCAAATTGAAATTCCAGTTTAAGTTGCATTTTGACAATGCCTGATATAATATGTATGCTTCTTTGGAGAATTGGGCCAAGAACCTTTACAGTTGGTCAAAATTCTCTTTTGTTTATCCATGAGAAGATACTCATTGGAAGTCAAGTTTTGATTGAGGTTTCATATTAGACAATGTGTTTTCATTACATAGATGGTAAGATATGAATTTGGTGTTTTGGGTTTATGANTAAGATATGAATTTGGTGTTTTGGGTTTATGATAATGTTATTGGAAGATAATGTGTTGTGTGGTGGAGATGGGAGAGAGTCTCACTTTTGATCAACTTGTTCTTTGTGTCCCTCTTGTTCAGCTTTATATATATAGAGTGATTAAAGTTGTGTTTATGTTCCTGGTAATGTAGAATCCTTTGACAACTGAGAATTTCTTAGATTTGATGATAGGAATTTACATTTTAGCATCAGTTAGATGCATTTTCAATTAGGGAAAGGGAATAGAAAATCTTAAAGGCAAACCGTTCTTGCAATGTGAGAGATATCGGTACTTGTAGGTTTTTTTTGTAATTAATTTTCCTATTTGTTGCATGATTTGTGTTATCACTTCAGGTCTCATCATTCAATGCTCTGATGACAATCATTCACCATAGTTCTTTGTTTATGTGCTCAACTTTTGTGGATTATCTCTTGAAAATGGATGACAAAGATGGAGCAGCAACTGAGAACATTACACATGGAAAGGATCAGGAAGTTGTTTCACTTACAGTCTCAACTTATGCTGCTTCTCCTGTCTCAAACAAGATGACTTCAAAGATGATGACAAGGACGTTGAGCAGAGACATCTTTTTATACATGTCTTGCCACGTTTTTTTTTCCCACCAAGTGAGCATCATGATGTAGCCAAGGAAGCTTGTCAGCATTCTCTTAAACTCGTTGGGCTTAGGTAGTCTTGCCATTGCTCCTTCTGGACCTGCAGGGAGATACACATATT
This sequence comes from Aurinia saxatilis, assembly GCA_900406295.1. Lineage (NCBI taxonomy): Eukaryota > Viridiplantae > Streptophyta > Magnoliopsida > Brassicales > Brassicaceae > Aurinia > Aurinia saxatilis. Next base: position 9,609 of record OVAP01006258.1, read on the forward strand.
ACATTCTCTACACAATATAGAGGTGAGATTTTTAGTGTGTTTCTTTCTGTCTTTTGATTTTTTTTTTACATTATCTGGTTTGGAAATAGATCAAAATTCTAATCTAGTAATTTCATTTTCTTTCATTTTACACAAATTTTAAACAACTTTTACATAATTTTCTTTTTATTCTTAATCACCAATGGATATAAGAGTATTAGAAAAAAAATTAGTGAGTCTCAACCATAAAAATAATATTAAATTTAATAATAAAAATAGTTTATAAGACTTTAGTGAGTCTCATGGTCAATCATGCTCTAAAATTCAACTACACTATTGTCACTTCTCAACCTACTCAACCTAATTGTTTCTCTTTTCTCATGTTTGCCTTTTTGAACAAGACAAAGAATCTTACTTTATGTCCTCTTTGCTTTCTTGCCATATGTAATAATAAACCTTTTGTTGCAACTTCTGCTAGTGCCACTCCACACAAGATCTCAAGAGGAGAGAGAGGTAAACACATTTTAAAATGTAATTTTTTTGTTCCTTGGATTCTTTTGATACTATCGATACGTTTCGTTCTTGTTAGGTCAGTTTTTTTGGACCTACAGTTTTCCGAAACGCTTAAAGTTTTGTGATGATGAAATTAAGTTTGTGTGTTTCTTTTTTGTTGAAACATCCTTCTTTTAAGAAATTCGTTGGAATTTTCCTATTTGTTTTTATTTAACAAGAATGTAAATGGGGTCAAAAAAGAAGAAAAGCCAAGTGGGGATTTCCCATGAGCTTTCTTGTCTTTGGTCCTTGGATGCCGACCTCTCTTTTTTCATTTTTCAAACATGGCTTCTCTCATATTAGCATTTTTTTATATACATACTAATAAATCTTGATCATTATTAGTTCGTAATTTATGTAAAATATCAAGTTTCAAGAACCATTCATATTTGCGAATTGAAAAGAAGGAAAAATTAACACACTCCTATACAATGCTTCAACTTCTCAAACTCTTTTTTCAATATTACAAGCAAGGAAAGATATTGTAGGAGCTTTATTTGACCAGACTCTAATCCAAAACCGTGTCACATCAAGAAGAAGACCAAGTTGAGACAGAGTTTGATCTGAACAAAGAAGAAGAAGAGTTCAAGAACTCAATGCAATCCTGAATAGCTTCTGCTCTGTGAGACTCTGATTCACTTAGAGACTTTGACCTTTTCATGTAAACAGACGATGAAGAAGACAACAATAAGGATGATGATGATGAGACCTTGGACGATGACTCCCTCGTAGTCCTCCCTAAGGACATAAAACGCAGAGTTTTGACGACTCTAGCTCCGATACGTCGAAACAACTTCCTAGCTGCCGGTGAGCTCCTTAGGCCGAAACTGAGAATTCCCACGAGTACCACCCTTCTCCTGTCGTGATGTGACGAGTTTAAACCGTCCTTTATAGTGAAAATGGGTTCCTCTGTTGCTTCTTGGTTTGGTCTGAAGCTAACTCTTTTGCATGCTTTTCGTGACATTTTTTGTTGTTGTTGATGAGAGAAGGAGAAGGAGAGCAAATAGTAAGGAGAAGCAAATAGATTTTGAAGACTATTTAAACGAGGTTTAGCTAGTGGGTACACAAGCAAAGCAAATGCGTCAAAAGGCAATATGGGTGTTTTTATATAAAAAAATTTGAGTTTGTCTATCAACAAATATTTATTTCGTAGTGGAGAATGTGGAGTGGTTTGTTTGCATTTAACAATGTGTATAAATACATATAAACAAATCACAATATATTATACTGATATATATTTAGATGATTAGAAAACGAGTCCTAATACAGATGATATCATTAGTATATGATTTGTGACTTGGTCAATTTTGTTGAATTAGTACCAAGTAATTGTCTGGTCGACAAAGTTATTATATGAAACATAATTACAATTTTTAGAAACTTCTACATCGGTCTGTGGTAAGATCACATAAGACTGTTTAACAACAAACATAATTTATGAACTATAGCAATCTTAACCATATGAAACGGCGTATTAATGGAGAAAGTGGGGATATATAAATGTCATAATCCAAAACTAAATTGTGGAAGTCCCAGAAAATATAATTTTTACAGATTATTTGTAAGAGGAAAGAATTGCGATGTTTGGTTTTCATTAAATGCATTACCCTCTGAGTCAGCAACCACAATGAGAGTCATGAGAGAAATAGTGAGTGTGTCTCAAAGCGAATCGAGGACTCTCCATGAGTTAATGATATTTTAACTTTTTCTTCACATAAATCCACACAAATCCAATAAAAACAATTTAAATAATTTGCCTCTTGGAAACTGTTTCATTCTCTTATTGGAGAAGCTTTAGCCATTAAACTCAGAGAGACTCATTTCTCTTTAGTTTACATCCAAGTT
>OVAP01006260.1:1870-11981 GCA_900406295.1 Aurinia saxatilis
GGGGGGGGGGTATTCCTTGTTATCTAACTCGTTTGTTTCTTTTGACGCACATTTTGCACCCTTTTAAAAAAAACATTATCGAGTCAAAAGTGTTTTATTCAGTCAACCCAGGTCTGGAATAAGGACCTTATTCACAGCTGGATTTTGCGGCCTAATGACCATCTTTACAAGACTGCCCCGAGGCACTCAAACTTTATACTCAAGCTTCTCCTACTATAATGAATCTGATTTCTGACTCTATTCTATTTGAACCTAAACTGGACTATAAATCTTTCTTGATGGAGGTGTTAGACTAGGAAAACTAAATCCATTTAGGACTTCTTATCCACTTTACCACTCTCTTGTTGATCTTGAATGGCCAACTTACCGTCAGTTAGTACCACACCTATAAACCTAACCTCTTTTCACACCCCATGCAGTCTATTTTATTTTTCTTGTCTAATCTGTAAAACGGCCAGAGATATGAGACCGATGCAGTTTTCCAATCACTCTTGAAGATTGGCGAAAAAGCATGCTACGATCTTAATACATGCATGAAGATTCAAAGAGATGGCTTCAAGACTGATTTCCCTGGTAAAACTTTCATCAAAATTAAGGTAAAATTTGTGCCTTTCTGTATATGGTGAAAATTTTTGAAAAAAAAAAATCATAGCTTTATGATCGATACTTGTTAGCAAAAAGGCTAGGTAAATCAGGGATCAAAGATGGAGAAAGGTGTAAAACATTTAAAGGAGTCCGAGCAGTCCGATCTCTCTTGCTTTTTTGCAAACATATCGCATTTCTCTTGAGTATGGTAACCCTTAAACACATTAGCCCAACCTCTAAATATTAGCCTTCTCTCATTACACACCTAGCATGTTTTACCTAGCTGATACTCTCTGGTAAGAAACTTAATGAATGTAGATAGTCAGATTATGGTACAGTATGGGTATTTGCAGGTTGAGATTTTCGTTGGACAGTTGGGAGAGTTGTGGTGGGAGTATGAGATGAGAGCTTTTGGGTAGGATTGTCGAGATGACCGTCACGAAGTTGCAGCCTCTAAGCTCTGGTACAAGTAAGCGAGTTCCTAACTTTTCAAACATATTTTCCTTTCTTGGCATACTGTTTGTTCGAAGACGAACAAAACTAAGTCTGGGAGATTTGATAGGGCTGATATTTTACCGCATTTCTATATGATTTTTGGTGCTTTTTATAAAGAAACTATTTGATTTGAAACATACACCACTACATTTCACATTTCTCTGTTTGCAAAGTGTTTTTGTGAAAATAATGCATTTTAGGTCACAAATGTGCATTTTCTATCAAGTCCAACAAATCAACATCAGAAGTCCAGACCCAAATGAAGAAGATGTTTGTTTTGGAGTTAAGACAATCAAGTCACGTTTGTTAGCTGTCACATGGGCTTGGAATCGAGTCATTTTCCCTCAAGAATAAAAAGTTAAGCCCAAATAATTGAAGATGTATCTAGAAGCCTGTATGAGATAAGGCCCAATCGACCGGAGGTGAAGCCCACCGATCGATCAAAGCCCATTAATCCAAAGAAGCTTCGCGAACAAATTCAGATAAGGACCATTGCATTCAGGGAGATATCAGAATATGTTGGAGATAATCACATAAGATATTGAACCTTCAGAAGACGCATCTCAGATATCAGTAGATCGAATATACTACTGGCGATGGATTGATCAGAGCTGGATAAACACAAATATTTGGATTCTTATCCAAATCCTCTTCCTGATTTATCTCGGCCAATAGCTCGACCCTCTCCCATATAAATATAGACGACTGCAACCAGAGAAGAACACACACTTACAAAGCTTCTAAACATCCATGCTAAATTGTTTACAGTTTTATTTCATTGTTTCTTCTTTTTATGCTACTTTGATCATTGCTTCAAGGACAAATTTTTTATCTCTGCAGTCCATAAAAGCTATTGTGAACCTTGTTATATAATAGCAATTTTCATTGTCATTATGTTTTCTTTAAGCATGATTGAGTAGTCTCTTAGTTAGGAATAGGGTTTTGCTAGGAGGAATCATGGTTTGGTAAATAGGCAATAGGCCTGTGCAATGGCTAGTTTATAAGCTTACTTTTATATCGGATATTAATACCATCATAGGATAAAACTGCTACTAATACACCACTTAGAGTAAGAGATCCAAAACTTCATAGTGAAAGCTTTACTATTTATAGTTTAGTAGAATTTGATTTCTTGAACTTAATGCCTAGATTAATTGGTTGATCAGCCCATAGGTTCTTTTTCTGAAAAGATATATGTTAGAGTTAACTCGGATACCAATTGAACTAGATTGGCTAAGCCTAACCATAAGGATAGTCAATTAATAGTGATTTCAATTATATAGCTTTAACTAGGATATTTACACTAGCTACTACCCTGAATAATTCAAACCGTGACCCTCTGATGCATTGCCTGACTTCCTAACGCTTTTAATATTTGAATTACTTAATTTTTTATTTTGTTTTAGCATTTGCAGGCATTGATCGATCGAACGCATTATCTGCAATCGACCAAAAGACGCTTTTTCATTGATCGACCAGTTCACACTGTCGATCGACAAAAAACCAAACCACTTCATATTTGTTGCTTAGCTCGAGTGAACTTGGACGTGCTACTGCATACATTATGCTCCCTGTGGATACGATACCTAAGAATTGCTGCAAGACATGTTCACTTGCATAACTTATTTTGAGAGAAAAGTAAATCCCCATCAGTCACAAAGGTAATTTAGAAAGAAAGCCGCAGAAGTTGATACTTATCATTCAATAATAGTTCTTATCAATCTCATCAACTTGTCAAGATGAAGAGATCAATATATAACAAATTACCTAGGGTGTTAAATCTAAGCAATCATGTGTTAAACATAAATCCTACCTATCTGTCAAGCTATGAATAACCTATTGAAAACTCGTATTTCCAATAAAGATCTACTCAAGAATGATACAAAAAAACCTTAGGAAAAGCAATGAAATTCAATATCATAAATAAGTAGAGAGGTTCCAAAAACTTCTCCAAATCAGCAGACAAGGAGGATGAAATCTTCTCCCTTACAACAATAAAATGAAATAACAAAAGAATTTGAGAATAAATGAAAGAGAAGTGCTCACTCTAGAGAGTTTTGGTGAAAGAGAGGCACACTCTTCTTCTTAGACGAAATGTCTCTTTATATAGAGAGTGTGGACGTCCAAGGGCTTCATTTAAGGGATAAGAGAGGATCAGCTGAAGAGAATCAAGTTTATTTGATCTTATCTCTTCATTCGATAGAATAAAGAGAGGATATTCGATTGATTCTCTTCTAGAATTGTCTTCTGATAGCTCTGAATCATCTCACATGGCTTCTTGTTGTTCTCAAATGTCATATGAGTATCTAGAGTTGTTGGGAACAGTTTATAGAAGCTTTTTGTGATCATCTGCAAGTTAATCGATCGATCAACAGAAGTGCATTCGACCGGATGAGCTTTGTTCTTGGGCTTCAGACTGACATATCTTCAATAAATTGGACAAATTTTTTTGCTCACTGGGCCAAATGACTTGATTTCAAGCCCATGTAAAAGCTAACTCACGTGGTTTTTTTCTCCAAATTTCACATCTATCCAAAATGTATAGTTTTTTCATTTGGGCCTAAACATCTAGTGCTGAATTGCTGCTCTAAGCGATAAATGTCCAGTTTTGTAGCTAAAAAGCCTTATTTTCACCAAAAAAAAAAAACACTTTGAAAACATAAAAAGTGAAAATCAGCACTTTTATCTCGAAATCCTTTGGTTTTGTCACAAAAGTACTTGAAATATAAGGTAAAAAGAGGTAGAATATCACCCCTAATCCCTAAGACTTAGCTTTATTCGTCCTTGAACAAACAAGAGGCCAAGAAAGGAAAATAAGTTTGAAAAATTTAGGAACTCGCTTACTTGTGATCATAGCTTAGAGGCTGCAACTTCGTGATCGTCATCTCGACAATCATGTTCAAAAGCTCTCGTCTCATACTCCCGCCACAACTCTCCCAACTAGTCCAACAAAATCTCAACCTGCAAACACCCTAACTCCACCAAAATTCAACTCTCTACATTCATTAAGATATTGTGTGTGCTTTCTTACCATAGAATATCAGCTAGGTAAAACAGCGCTAGGTTTGTAATGTAGGGGGCTAATATTTAGAGGTGGAGCTTATGTGTTTAACGGTTACTGTACTCAAGAGAAATGCGAGATATGTTTGTAAAACTACAAGAGAGATCAAACCGCTTGATGGCACAACCTCCAATCATTCTCTTCTTAGCTTGGCTCATTCTTCCCCCCAGACTTAGATTCTTTTATGGGAATCCAAAGTCTTCTTTGAACATCCCCGGACTCCTTTAATGATTTCCACCTTTTTCCACCTTTGATCCCTGATTTCCCTGTCCTTTTTGCTAAATCATAAAGCTTTGGATTTTGAATTTTCATTTTTTAAATATTTTTATATCCAAAAGTTTTCACCATTTACAGTGAAGCACGAGTTTTACCTTAATTTTGATGATTTTTTACCAAGAAAATTAGTTTTGTAACCTTCTCTTTTGAACTTCCATGCGTGTATTAACATCTTAGCATGCTTTTTCTTCAGTCTTCTCGAGTGATTGGAAAAATGTGTAGGTCTCATCTCTCCGGCTTTTTTACACATATTGCATATAAACAAGAAAGAAAAAGAGATTGCATGTGGTTTGAAAAGAGGTAAGTGGGTGTGGTACAAACTAAAAATGAGTTGGCCATTCAGGATCAGAAAGAGAGTGGTAAAGGGGATAAGAAGTCCTAAATGTGGTTCATTTTCCTAGTCTAATAACTCTAGTACGGAATATTTTAAGTCCGGTTTAGGTTCAAGTTAGATAGAGTAAAAAATCAGATTCATTAAAGTAAATGCAAACCGAGATAAGCTGGGGAAGCTTGAGTATGGAGTTTCTGAACCAGTGCCTCGGGGCAATCTTGCAAAGATGGTCACTAGGCCACAAAATCAAGCTGTAGGCAAGTAAGGTCTTTATTCCAGACTTGGGTTGACTCAATATAACGCCTTTGTTTACTGTCGATTAGCTCGATTTCTTGGCACAATGCTAGTCAAAGGTAAAGAAAGGTTGGGCAAATGCACCTTTGGTCCTTCTTCTATTTCTGCAAAAAGCAAAGTATGCAAAGCAAAACACAAATGTCCATATGAAACGGACAAAATTATGTGCAAACAAGCTTAAAGCAAGCAAAGCATTTATCTTGGAAAGGTCATTGATAATTAATGCTCATTAAAACCAAAATCTTTGGATGAAAATATGAAGTCACTAGCATATTTAAAAGAATTTTTAGAAAAGAAAATGACTTCATAACCTATAAGGTGATTATCTCCATCATAGATATCAGTTTTTGCATCATCATGGATTCCTCCAACAAAACACTCTTGAAGTTTTGTAAGCGAGCTATGGAATTTCTTCCCGTTAAGATTTAGATTCTTCCTTCTCATGAACATTGGAACTCTTGCTGCACAAAAAATTGAGATGTTAAGCAAAGTATCATCATTATAAAAAATACTTATCTTCAGTAGTCTCTTGAGCACAAGAGGACTGCATTTTTTTCAATTTTTTCTTCTTGCGGCTAGGAAGCGCATCGATCGATTCCTGCAGTGACTCAATCGACTGAAAGCTCTTCCAAGTTCAAATCAAAAGAAAAGCACTCTTCTAAACATGTATTATTGAATTCACAACACAAATCATCATTAGTTAATAAATCAGTATAGTTGCAAAAGACTTCATGCATTGATTTAGCTTCCAAGGCATCAATTCCCACAATTCGTTCTTCATATAACTAGTAAAGGAATTGCGGGAATTTAGTCTTAATGCTAGTTGTACAGCTGTTGTGATAAAACTTGATGGGAATTTAGTTTTCACCCAAAATATTCCTACAAGCACACATAATTTTGCAATAGTACTTAGGGATTGAATCCACATGGAGCAAAAAGTGTACACAATAGCAAAATTGATTCAACTTGAGCTAAGCAACAAAAGATAAGGTATTTTATTTTTTAATCGATCGAATGAATTTAGTCGTTTGATTGAATGGAAATGTTTTTGTAAAAATGCAAAATGAAGTAACAGATTAATAAGCAAATGTTGTAATTGTTGGGTTCTAAAAAATTCTCTAGGGTCCATGGATTAAACTATTCATCATTTGTAGGCTGATAAATCCGATTAAGTATTCAAGTTAGTCGTAAATTAATAACCTATTTTCATAGTCATGATTAAATACGTCTAACATACTAATTCACACAATAGTCACAAAGGTAAACTAGAAAAGCAAGCCTCAGAAGTTGATACTTACCATTCAATACTAGTTCTTATCAATATCATCAACTTCTCAAGATGAAGAGATCAATTTATAACAAATCACGTAGGGTGTCAAATCTAAGCAATTATGTGTTAAGCATAAATCATACCTATCTGTCAAACCATGAATAACCTATTGAAAACTCACATTCCCAACAAAAGATCTACTCAATAATGATAGTAAAAACCATAGGAATAACAATGAAATTTAATATCATAAATAAATAGAAAGGGTTCAGAACACTTCTCCGAATCAGTAGACAAGGAGGATGAAATCTTCTCACTTACAACAATAAAATGAAATAGCAAAAGAATTTGAGAATAAATGAAAACAAAGTGCTCTCCCTAGAGAGTTTTTGGTGAAAGAGAGGCACACCCTTCTTCTGAGACGGAAAATCTCTTTATATAGAGAGTGTGAACGTTCAAGGGCTTCATTTAAAGGATAAGAGAGGATCAGCTGAAGAGAATCAAGTTTATTTAATTTTATCTCTTCATCCGATCGAAAATAGAGAGGATGTTTGATCGATTCTCTTCTAGAATGGTCTTTTGATAGCTCTGAATCTTCTCAGTTGGCTTCTTGTTGTTCCCAAATATCCTTTGAGTATCTGGAGTGGTTAGGAGAATTTTCTAGAAGTCTTTTATGATTATCTGCAACTCTATCGATTGATCAACAATTGTGTATTCGACCGTATGGGCTTTGTTCTTGGGCTTCATACGACATCTCTTCAATAAATTAGACATAACTTTCTGCTCGTTGGGCCAAATGACTTGATTCCAAGCCCATATCAAAGCTAACACACGTGGCTTGATTTTCTTCAAATTTCACATAAATCCAAAATGTAGAGCATTTTATTTTGTGCCTGAACATCTCGTGCTGAATTGCTGCTCTAAGCGAGAAATGTCCATTTTTGTACCCAAAAAGCCTTATTTTCACAAAAACACTTTGAAAACATAAAAAGGTGAAAACCATCACTTTTATCTTAAAATCATTTGGTTTTGCCATAAAAAGTACTTGAAATTTAGTTTAAAAAGCGGTAAAACACCACCCCTATCAAACATCATAAGACACTTCTCTCTTTGATTCTTCGTCTAGGAGGTTTTGCAAATGTCCACCTCTGTCTATAAATTTGAATTCACCGTTTTCTTCCACCAAGATAATTCACGACGACAATCATATATCTTTTGCATTATCTTACAACTAATAGAACCAGAATTTTTGTTCCATCCTCGACGGACCACATCACTTGAACCCGGCTTGGGTACCCAACAATTATCAAACCAAAATCTTCCCGGATAAGTTGAATAATCAGACAATAATCTCAATAACTGAGGTCTGTGATCTGATGCTCGTCGTTCAAGATACTCTATTTTTGGCCATGTTGCCAAAAGCCCCATTGAGCTGGCATTGCATCCACACATGATTTTTATATGCCGCCCATGAGAATCGATGACCAAAATATGTGATTTCCTTGATACGACATTCACGAACAAATTCTCGAAATATATAAAATGTAGCCTCCTCTCTGTCCGGACCACCAAGCTTGTCTAAATTACCCAATAATTCATTGAAATCCCCAACTACCATCCATGGTTCATCCCTTTGATGACCTATTTGAATCAAACTATTCCAAACTGCTCTGTTATGCTGTCTAATAGGACCGCCATATACAAAAGTGGTAAAATAAGCAGTGTTGTCTACTTTAACCTTGACATCAATCCATCTATTAAGTGAAGCTAATACTTCAACATTATGTGATGAATCCTTCCAAAACAATGTTAAACCTCCACTAAGAACCATTGGATCCACCAAATGTGCATGGCTATAACCCAACGATCTTTGTTGGATTAACATATAAGCATTAGAGCTTTTAGACTCTAGGAGAAACACAAACCCGGAGAGTATCTTCTACACATCTCCATTAGGCGTTGAACTGTTTGTGACTTCCCCAGGCACTGACAGTTCCAACTGTGCATAGTCATTGAGAATTGGATGGTTCCTGGATAAACCATCGAACCTAATGATATTTTGTGTTTTTTCATATGCTTTACACATACCTCAGCTTTACGCTTGCCTAAACTTTTATCAGTATCATTCCCTATCTCCACACCTTGTCCATTATCTTTCTGCAACCCCTATTATCTCTTTTCCAAGTGGGAAGCTTGGACAGCTGCATTGTACTCGCAGTATAAATTCCCATTGCATCAGACAATGTACCAGCTTGTGTTACTTTATCCACTTGCGATCCATGCTTATCCCCAACATTCGCTTGTATAGTAATCTGATTATCATCTAGGAATCAACTGGCCATTGTGATCATTGATTGTTTCATATTAAAAGTAGGTCTAAACTTCATCTCAGAATTCTCTGCAACAGCAATTTCTCCCTCCATATTCTCCACTATAGAACCTTGATACTCTCCGCACTCCTCTCAATTGCCTTAAAAATGATGATATTACGTAAGTAACCAATTGGTTCCCATAGTTAGAATACATACATATTAATCTCTCTCTCTAGGGCAAAATTGACTTTTTTTTCATTTCTTCTTGGTTAGTAAATGAATTTCCAAACCCAACTGACTTTGTTCTGTCCCAGTTTTGGTCATATAGCAAATTAACTATATTTTAAATTTCATTAAAAAAATAAAAAATTTTTTGCATGCAATAATAAAAGAAAAGTATATATGGTATAATAAGTTTGATATAAGCCATGAAATGGTGAAATACCAATTTATACATATATTTAATAAGAGACCAGGACTGGTAGCCTAGTGGTTTGTGCTAGTATCGTCACTGTGTTTCACCGTCTGGGTTCGAGCCCAGGTGAGTATATATATTGCATGTTTGTTGACAAAAAAACATATATTTAATAAAAATATATATATTTAAAATATTAATATTATATATATATATATTACAATTTTAGAAATTTATATCATATCTTAAATTTTACATATTATTTAGTTTAAATATTGTTAGTGAATTCACATAATTATTATATTTGTGGAAATTAAATATAAATGTATGAATTATTGATTTGTTGGTAATGAAACATAATTATCCATTATTCATAGAATCAGTTTTGTTATTTTGATATTAAATTGTATGATTTGATGTTATTTTGCAAAAACAAAATTAATTTGATGTAATTGTGTTTGAATTTTTTTTAGTGTAAAACACAAAAGTTTAAGCGATTAAGCTTGTAAACATATAACTAATACTTAATGAATTAGTGCTTTTCTTTGTATCTTTTTTAGCTAAAACACAGAAAATTTTTTTGCGTTTTTTTAATTATTGCGTAGGTTTTTCTGATTGATAAATTTTTTGAAGAATGATTAAAAACGCAATTTCGATATTCCGGAGAGTTACCAATCAATGTTTGTAAAAATGATGACTCAAGATTTGTGAATTAAGAAAAACATAATATATACTCTCATACAAAATAATATTAAAATTTTACGGAAAAAAACTCAACATCGGGCCGTCAGAAGAGAAAAAATTTTATCAACTGCGAGGAGTGTATCAAAATCAAATGTTATAAAAAATTATGGAGAAGAAGAGAATTAATGAAAAAGCAATTTTCACAAAGAACCGCAAGACCAATTTCTGTCTAAGGAATACGTTAGATATTATATAGGTTGCATTGCATTAGGGTCCCCCCAAGTATATTGTAGGAATAAAGTTTGGAGACATGGCTGGATGTTCTTGAAGGAAAGTTAAATCACACTGTATGATTCAAACATGGTTGTTGAGGATCGAGATTGTTATA
>OVAP01006261.1:0-11981 GCA_900406295.1 Aurinia saxatilis
AGATTACTTTCTACTCACTATAAATAGATGCACTCTATGCTTTAAGGGGAGTTCGAAAAATTCTCTTTCACACAGCAAACCAAAAACTCTCTAGCAATCTCTTACCTCTGAAGGTACTTCTTTATGTATTTCAAGAGTATAGTAGATTACTATGTTCGTTAGAACCATGATCCAGTGTTGGGATATGGTTTCCTATGGTTGTATCCNTGATAAAAAAACCTGTCACACTACGGAAGATTCTTTGAGTTAAGGAATGATATCATATCTATTTCCTTAACGTTGTGTACTTACTTGGTTAAATTGTTAATTCCGTAGTATTTTACAAATATTAGTCTTACAGGAGCCACATCCATCCAAGAAGAAGGGAACATCGTAGAGAATCGAAGTAGAGGCTGGAAGTTATTATCGTCATGAGATGTCTAAACACTACATGAAATTGTCACCAGCGACGATAATTGTACTGGCGAAAAAAGAACGACGACATTGTATTGAAAGTGTAAACCAAATTCCAATCAAAACATTGTAATCGCAAAAATATTTAGTTATTTGCGACCAAATAAAAGAGACGCAAACTAGTCACAATTTTGCCATTACTAAACGATGATAATGTAACAAAAAGAAGCAGCGGCAAAAAGTAGCAAAATAAGTGATTAATTTCCAACTCAATACATAGTCGCATTAGTATCGTGACATTTTAGTGGGAAGGGTTCGCTAAAAGCCAAATATTAATTTTTGCAAAGGTAAAAATTTGTGACTACATTACCATCATGACAAAAACTCCAACAACTTCCCACTATTTTGGCACTGCATTTTTTTTGTCCAACTATTTCGCGACCACAATACCACTATTATTTGAATTTATATACATTAATAGGTATTAATAGTTCTTCTGCATATATATATATATATATATATATATATATATGGATTTTAAAATATATAAGCATTTATGTCTTTATACGCGTTATATAAATTAACATGTGTTTTGAATTATATATTTGGGTCGAACGACAAGATAGAGTGGCAGTGGACACAAAAAGTGATTAGCCGGTAAATCTGATTTATTTGGAATAACTGTTTTTTCTTTTATCTAATAATGGTTTTTATTTAAAAACGTATTAAATAATCTACATACATAAAGTTCACTTTTCTCTCTTTTGATGCTGACACCGTAGCAACCAACTAATCAGACACTTAATCATATACTACTTATTACATCAACAATTATATCAAACAATTATATTTGATAAAATAATTAATTTAATATATATTTCAAATATTAATTACATCTTTACTTTCAATATATTTAATTACAAAAATAATTATAAAAGTCATCTATAATATCAATTCTAAAAGGTTAAAAATCATATTAATATTTAATTTAAAAATTGAAAATTAAGTATTGTTTTATTAATATTCATCTTATGACTTGAAATGAATATTTATATTGAACTGGAAAATCACACATACTGAAATCAGTTAATCTGATATTTCGATTTATATATTTATAGCCATTATGAAAAATCCTTGATTAACCATACCAAGAATAATAGGGAAGGTAGACAATCTTTAAAGCACAAAAAAAACAAAATAAATTTATAAATAAACACATCTCTTTATCTCCGTCAATTTTTCAACCTCAAAATTTCACTATTAACTTATGTAATTGGAAAGAGAAAATATATCTTGAAACCTCGAACGGCATTCTCTGATAACAAAAACATTTCATCGTGTGAACTATATTAGACATTTTACAAAACAAAAATATTTACCATCAATATAAAAAACTTGGCAATCATTTCACAATTGATGGTTATTAAAAAGAACACTAAATTTGGTTTTATATAATATGTTATATTAGTAAACATTTGATCGTTTTATATTACACATATCATTAATTATTAAATTAATGAAAGTTCATGTCAATATATTTAAATATTAAGATAAAACAAATTGATTGCAACAAATAAAATATAATAATATCAGTCTATTTGATATGTATCCATTCATATATCAATATACGGTTAATACTCTTCGGTTAAATGAAACAAAGTGGGAAGAAAAAAAACTTCAAAACTCAGGGAAAAAAATATAACCAAAAATAAATGTAAAGTGACTATAGAGGCAATCAATCTTTTGAAGTCCCCGACAACATATATTGAACAAATTTAAATATGTTGAAAATGAAAAAAAAAATTGATCTTTAAAATAACTACAAATATCAGAAGGATTAGTACTATTTCAAATTTTCATGGTGCTCATTCCAACTTGGATTACCAGTTTGGAACCTTTCATGTATTTTTTTTAATTGTTTGGTCGGCAAAAAAAAAAGAAAAAAAAATTTCATGGTGCTAAGAAAATAAACAATTGACCAGGACTTGTAGCCTAGTGGTTGTGCTAGTGATGTCATTGTGTCACCGTCTGGGTTCAAACGTAACATAATGCATAACTGTTGTTGGCAACAACCAAAAAAATAAATATATTATTTTAATTTCTAATAAGATAATTCACTGCACATTTAAAGATAATTAATTATCTTATCAAACACATATGATAAACTATTGACTTAACCAAGAGTCATATAAAAAAATATAGGAATTAAAATTATAAATAAACAAAAAATCATGATCGCAAACTAAAACAGTGATTATAAATTTAGCAAATTGACGTGGGGTAGATATAATGATAAAAATTTCTACTATATGAATTTTACGGTCATATAATACACTGTCAAATAGTAAATTGTAAGGACTATGTATCATAAAAAAACTTAAAATAACATGAGAAAAAATATTCCAAAACTATACTACAATTACCAGAATATTTGTGGGATATTGTTATCACAAGAACAAATAAATGAAAAAAAAAACAAAATTAACACATTCTGCGCATAGCGCGGATCAACCCCTAGTATATAATATGAAAACCATAAAAATAATTTTTTAAATCGTAGAAAATGAAAGCCGATTTTATAAAATTAGAATAATTTTTTTTGAAAATCCGAATTATTTTTAAAAACAATTAAAATAAATAGCATAAGTAGTAGAAAACTTACAAGTTGGTTGCCTCCCACCAAGCGCTTAATTTATAGTCATTAGTCTGACTTTCTCATTAGGTTTAGACTAATGGTGGAGCGTCTAACGGAATGGGCCTCCGCTAGGTACTTTGTGTTTAGCAAAGTGATACACAAAAGTTTACCCTTTGTATTTAACCGCAAGAGCACAGCTAAAGCGATGTAATACTTAGGGATCGAATCCACAAGGACCGATATATTGCAAACTAATACTAGACTCTAATTTAAAACTAGGATGAGTGCATTTTTTTTATATGACTAACTACTGCAGATAACAAGTAAATAAGATGTGGGTTTAATCAATTAAAGCAAACGTTCGGCTTTGGGAACAACTAAGAATCAAATCTGGCATGTTTCACGTCGAGTGTCGATCGACACTATGATGGTGTCGATCGAAATGTCACGTATAAATTTTATGAAACCTTAACTCTAGAACATGAACAATGCAAACAAGCAATCCAACTCTCGTTGAGATTAACTATCTTAGTTTAAACCCTAGAAAGACCAAATCTCTTTGAGAAATCCTATGGAATTTAAACTAGTTTAACAAACCGATTCAATTGTTCACTAACTATTCTAAACCAAGTCTCCTTGAGAAAAAATAGCTAGCTCTCCTAAGACAATTCCAACAATTTATTAACACTCTCGTGTATAATAAATTCCCTATGATCTAGACTCAAGCTAGCTAATATATGAATCTAGCAATAAGAACATCTAGGAGAAGAGTTAATTAGTGGTTCCTAAATTAGGCACAAGGCTAACATAAAATTATCATAATCTAAGAACCCTAAACCTAACTAATGAACTACTCAGACATAGCAAAGCAATTCATCATGCAATAATCAATGAAAGCAATAATATAAATAAAAAGGGTTTAAGAAATCTTCTCCCAAAACTCTCTCTAAAGTAAATTAAAGCATAAACCTCAACAACGGCCAAAACCTAGTATTTATAAGCAAAAAACGTCTGCCCCTTGGCAAAAATAAGGAAAGGTCGATATTCCTTTGTTCCCGAAAAATATTTGGAAACTTCTTTTTTTTTTCCGCCAGAATGATATGTCTTCACTAAAACCGTCATATCTCCTCAACCAATAATCAGAATGAGTTGAAACCACCAAAGTGAAACTAACTCAATTTCCTATGTCGTGTCAAAATTTGAGATTAAAATTCCTACGGGAAGATGTTCGTCTGACACGATTTTCTAGGAATTTTGGACTGCTTCTGCATTATCATTCCACGTATTTGTTTCCTTTGCTCCATAACTCCTCCTTAATTCACCAAGTTACCAAAACTCATCCATGCACCTAAATTGACTCTTTTGGAGTCTAATAATAATAACATAGACTCTAAAATATAAATTGGTATATGTTTATTATATTAAAAACCTGTAAAATATGAGATAATATCACAAAGTAATACTTGATTGTTGACCGTTCACCACAAACTCCTCGCCTTTGTTATTTCAAACACTACAACACCATATGGTCGAACGGCTGTGACCTTGAAGGGACCGGACCACCGAGAACGCAACTTTCCAGGAAACAAATTCAAACGAGAATTGTAGAGAAGCACCTGGTCATTTGGTTCGAAGATACGTTTAAGAATCTTGCGGTCATGTCTAGCTTTGGTGCGTTCGTTGTAGATCTTTGAGTTCTCTTGGGCGAGATGTCTGATTTCGTCTAACTCATTAAGCTGTATCAATCTCCTTTTGACGGTTGGTTTGGTGTTGAAGTTGAAATGCTTAATTGCCCATTCAGCCTTGTGCTGAGTTCCACCGGAAGATGACATGCTTTCCCATAGAGAAAGTGGAATGGTGTAGTCCCAAGAGGTGTCTTGAAAGCTGTCCTATAAGCCCATAGTGCATCATTCAACCGAAGAGACCAATCCTTCCTTGTCTTCCCAACTGTTTTCTCCAAGATCTCCTTGATTTG
The DNA here is from genome assembly GCA_900406295.1 of Aurinia saxatilis. Classification (NCBI taxonomy): domain Eukaryota; kingdom Viridiplantae; phylum Streptophyta; class Magnoliopsida; order Brassicales; family Brassicaceae; genus Aurinia; species Aurinia saxatilis. The sequence goes on from OVAP01006261.1 coordinate 5,004, forward strand.
ACGATTCGAATCTCAACTTGTCCACTAGTTTGAGGATGATAAGGAGCAGCGACTCGATGTTGAACACCATATTGCTTGAGAAGCTTGTCAAAAACCTTGTTGATAAAGTGTGAGCCACCATCACTAATGACTACTCTCAGAACTCCAAAGCTTGGGAAGATGATAGTCGTGAACATCTTAAATACCACTGATGGGGGTTACTTTTCGCCCAAAATATTTCATGCAAGCACACATGTCTCGCAGTAATATTTATGGTGCGTATCAACAGAGAGCAAAGTGTACACAATAGCACGTCCAAGTTCACTCGAGCTAACAAGCAAAATGAAGTGTTTTGAGTTTTGGTCGATCGACAGTGTGAACTGGTCGATCGATCGGCACACCTTTCGTTCGATTGCAGATAATGCTGTCGATCGGTTAATGCCTGAAAAATACTTAAACAAATAAAACGTGAGAAAGTTCAATGATAAAAAGCGTTAGGAAGTCAGATAATGCATCACAGGATCACGGTTTGAATTATTCAGGGTAGTAATCTATGTAAATCCTAGTTTAGGGTATATAGTTGAAATCACTAATAACTGACTATCCTTATGGTCAGGCTTAGCCAGTTTAGTTCAATTGGTATCCGAGTTAACTTTAACATATATCTTTTCAGAAACAAAACCTATGGGCTGGTCAACCAATTAATCTAGGCATTAAGTTCATTAAATCAAATTCTACTAAACTATAAATAGTGTGGGGGTCAGATTCCACCCCCCGCAGATTGATAGCATAAAATGGTTAAGTGCTCGCCGCAAAACACAAGAATCAACTACAACTTGGTATCGATCCAAATGTTAAGGCATTACAAGGATAGATCATAACCAACATCCTTTGTAATAACTATCGGAAGACCTAGCCTTTCGATAACTTGACCACTCAAACATGAAATCGGACAAACAAGGCTTCGATTTCATACGAAACTATCTTCGGAGAGTGGGATCGAGTTATCGGGGAGGTATTCCTCAACGAAGAAACTTATCAAAACAGTCCGCGATCCGTAGGCTTGTCACGGGTCGCGACTAACCGCGTTCGAACATGAACCGCAACCGGTGCGTAAGCCACGGGTCCCGTGTACAAGCCGTGGGTCGCGACTCGTCTCTTCGAGTCTGTTCTACGACCCGTGACTATCCACGGGTCATGGCTGATCACGTCCGAAGAGTTCCGCGACCCGTGGAACATTCACGGGTCGCGGTTCCTCTCTTCGAGTCAGTTCTGCAACCCGTGAACGTCCACGGGTCGCAGTTCATCATGTCCGAAGAGTTCCGTGACCTGTGGAACGTTCATGGGTGGCGGTTCATCTCGTCGAGTCAATTCCGCGACCTGTGAACGTCCATGGGTCGCGGTTCATCGCATCCGAAGAGTTCCGCGACCCGTGGAACTTTCACGGGTCGCGGTTCACTTCGTCGAGCTCATTCCGTGACCCGTGGAGGTGCACGGGTTGCGGTTCATTATGTTCAAAGTCATTCCACGACCCGTGGAACACACACTGGTCGCCTAACACGTTCTTGATACAATCCATGATCACGACAAGTCAAAACGACTTAGTATGTGTATCAGCTCCTTTATGTGGATCCTAGCAAAGCAAATAACTAAGGTCCATCGAGAACTAAGGATCCACGATGAACATTTCATCATATGATTGACAAAGATCAACATGGTTACACTGGTAAGATTTTCTCCCAAGTGGTTTCCTTGCTAAGGTTTTTAACGAGGTAACCATCTGAACACTTACGATTTACGAGTCTAACAACACTCTTGACAAGCTAACGGTCCAACGCTTCCTTAACGGGCAGACCACCGCATTTCGGGCCAAGCAAAGCCCTCCGTAAACCGACATACTAGAAGATTCGGGCACAATCTTACGAAAAAGGAAGTCTTCTAGGAGCTTCTCGGAAGAATGGAAGGATATCCGGGAAAAGGAAGGTGTATCGGAGCATATCGGAGAAGATGAATTAACAGAGATTTTGGCAGCAGAGAAAGGAAAGATGGCCCAAAACGAGAAGAAAAAGCCCATGGTCATTTGACGGTTTAGCTGAGAGTATAAATAGTCTACTAGTCCTAGCTCATAATGTATCTTTCAACTTTCCAGAGCTCTTGCACCTTAAAATTTGTGGCTGCAAGAGACCTTAGCATACTATCAATAAAAACCTAGTTTTATACTTTTGTTTTGCCCTACGATCTTAGTTCGTATGCTTTCTTTGCTTTCGTGTTCACAAGTGGTTCATACATTAAGATAATCGACGATCCCTTAAAAGTTTTTTTTAACAAGTTTGTGGTTGTGTGAATTTTGGTACACATAATTTGGCGCCGACTGTGGGGAAGTCATCGACTGTTCCACACGAAGAATCTCTTCTAACCTACGACAAACATGGCAGGGGAAGAACAAACCACCCAGCAATCAATCCCGGTTGGATCCATGGTGACTCCACAGCCAAACGAAGGAATCAACAACGGAGGAGATCCAACCATGCAAACTCCACTCACTGGAGGCGGTGACAGAGTTGTCAATCCGCAAACTGGCTTCGCGGAAGTCAGCACCTTGCTCAATGACTTGCTTACATGCTTTGTTAAGCAAGACAAGATCAACAAATCCATCGCGGATAAGTTGAAGGAACTCTCTGTCCGAAACCAACCATGGAAAGCTTCCAGGAAGCTCATCGGCTTACCTCCTCTCGACCACACGAGGTAGACGGTTCACAGGAACCTCGTCACTCAACTGGAGCAGCCACAAGGATCAGAGAGAACTATCAACCTCACCAAGGACACACCGGTGCTCAACGGGCAACCTCACATCGAAGAGGGTCGTGAGAGAGAAGCAAGCCTAACACCGGACTCAACAACCAAAGCGTACAAAACAACCTGTAGATCAAGGCGAAGAAGTCTTCGAGGAAGAATACTCCAATGATGATCAGCTCGGAGAACACAAGGAAGAAATTCTCCAACTCAGAGCATCTCTTCGCAGAACAGAAGCTACTATACATAAATTACGCACGCAAATCCACAAGGCAACCAACCACGCACCAGAAATCGACCACGTTCTCGTGGAATCACAGATGACTACCTTCACTCAGAGGATCACATAAGCTCACATCCTGTCCTGGAAAAGTTAGAATCCCGCACTACGATGAGACGACCGATCCAAGAGAGCACTTGACATCCTTCCGGATCGCCATGAACAGGGCCAAGTTCCTACGGGGATACGAAGACGCAGGCTTCTGTCTCCTCTTCGTCGAGAATCTCAAAGGACCAGATATTCAATGGTTCTCTTGACTACCAAGAAACTCCATCGACAGCTTCCGAGAGCTTACCATGACCTTCTTCAAGAACTACTCCATCTTCATGGGGCAGAAGACAACTGATGCTAACTTGTGGTTAATCTCTCAAGGTCCGACGCACTCTCTCAGAACTTCCATCACCAAGTTCAAAACCCTGATCTCGCAGGTCGTAGGCAGGAGCGACCAGGCAACACTTCGCGCTCTCAAGCAAGGCTTATGGTACGATTCAGAATTCAGGAAGGAGCTAGCATATCGGACCCCATCAACCATTCAAGATGCCTTACACCTCGCTAACTTCAACATTGTGAATAAAGAAGAGATGCAAATCCTCGGAGCCAAGCATGCACCAGCTCGCACTCCGCGCCCTACTCAACAGCCCATTGTTCAACAAAGCATGAGGAGGCCTCCTTCGTCATCCAAATACATCCATCACGAAGGTCCCGGCTCACACAACTACATGATCAACAACGGAGAAAGCAGCGAGCAAGGATCTTCAATGAATGTTGGACGCAGCGGAGGTCGAGGCTCAGGACGCGGACGTGGGCGCTCGGAAGGATGGACAAGAAGTCGCACAAGCTACGACGAAAATGCATACTGTAACCTTCACCAAGCCAAAGGACACTAACGCAAAACTGCAGGACTTTGGGCGCGGAACTCACCAAGAAAATTCTCGCAAGTCATCTCGGTAATACCGTCCACCTCAAAGACTTTATTCGTGATGCAGATGAAGATACTCCCAAGGAACAGCCCCAAGCGGACGAACACAACAAGCGGAACAGATCTGATGATGACGATCACAATAATGGTTCACGTCAGAGAATCAATATTATCATAGGTGGATCACAATATTGTCTCGATAGCGTCTTATCCATCAAGGCATTTCAGCGGAAAGCAGTCGCGGCATCCTTCCAGGCGTACACGCCCAGACATCCGGAGTGCACCATTTCCTTCACCGAAAAGGATGTCAAAGGAATCGATCCTCTCGTCATCAAGCTCACCATCAATGTAATCCTCGGAACACCTTGGCTAAGCTCAATGCGAGCAGTACCATCAACATACCATCTGTGCTTGAAGTTTCCAACACCCTCCGGAGTCAGAAGAATTTGATGAAGCTAGAAGGAGTCGCGTATTTGTCTGCTAGCAAAGCACTAACGTAGCAAGCCAAATCAGAGCGACGACACGGACGAGAAACCAGCCAAGAGGCATAGGATGAAAGATCTACCTGAGACATCCGACACTTCAAGCTCGTACATCCAGCCTCGATCCGACGCTTAGTCCAACCTAAGCAATGACGATGAACTACGAGTCGACTTGATTCCTTTCGAGAGTACGTAGACAGCTCATCCTTGTGATGAGGTCAGTTGTCCCCTCCGATAAAAAAGGGGGGGAGTAGGTGGGTATACTCGTATACCCCCACTCCGTTTTTCACGGACAGCAAAAACTTTTTTAACAACAGCTTATCGGACGGACAACACCAAACATCACTATCCAGGTATCAAACAACATTTAAATTCTTGAGTATTCCAATTTTTCACGTTGAATTCGTAACACTTCGCATTATTTCGAGCATTTTCCGTAACTTGTGACACACCCATGAATCATACCACATTTCATAAACACCTCTAAGTCAACTATACACGATGTCACGGTCATGGTAAGGCCTTGGTGTCTAGTCTCTCTCGACGGGGAGATAATCGGCACCGAGACCTTACTATGATCATCGTTATCTCGACATAGCCCCATTTGGGAGCTCCTAAAACGCAAACTATCGTCCAGATATTGCGGAGCTAAAAGACCTTGTCACAGCTCACTCGAAAGTTCTAACACTTTCAGGCGTATCAAAACCCCACCATTGTTGCTGGCCCCAACAATGTAAACACCCAGGAACGACTACACCTCTCATGGTAAAGCGCGCGACGACCTGTTTATCGGAAGGATTCTTGCTAGAGAAAGAGTGAGGGTCTGAAAGAAACATCTCGTCTTGAAAACCCAGTTTAGCTGAACACTGGTCATTGACATCTCACAGGCACATCCTTGACGCAACGTCGCAAGGTGGAATAGTTAGGTTTATGCATTTTCTCCGTAAAAAGCACTATCGCGTCGATCAAGTACCCATCAAAACCCAATCTAATGCTCTGGTCTTAAGAGCAAAAATCCATCAAGCATCAAGCATAACTATGTAAGCAATGCTCCAACGCACAATCACAAACTTTTGCTCTTCCACATTTACCAGTCATCTCACTGGTCCGCTCATCGAATGATCAACGAATCATTCAAACCAAATTAACCTCCAACATCAAATATCGCAAGACATTCCTCCAAAGTCATTTGCTTTGCGTAACCACGTAAGCAAAAACTTAGACTCGGGGACGATATTCGAAGAACTCAATTCCTAAAACCCAACAAACATCTCGTTGGCCTGATCATCGAATCAACAGTTTAAACGCGCTAACTAGAAAAGAAAATTACAATCTACCCATGAATGCAAAATCAGCTGTCATATAAACGACCTACCGTGCTCCAAAGCATCACGAAGCCTAAACGGCAATAAAACAACTTCAAGTTTTTTGGATAAAGCCATCCAGGCACATAAACAAACGAGTTATCATACTCGTTTGATTCAAGTCTCAAAAAGCAACATCTGCCCAAGTTAAAGTCTTTGAATGTAAGGAGAAGAAAGGAACTCCGACAACCTACTCCGGAATCTCCTCATCCGACGCATCATCAGCTACCGGAACCTCAAACAACGCCGTCTCATCACACAGCTCCGNCTCAAACAACGCCGTCTCATCACACAGCTCCGCACCGAATGGCTTTCATAAATCGGACATATCAGCGATCAACTCGTTGACAAAACAATCATACTTAGCATCGGCACCAGCATAGGTCGAGCGGGTCTTGAGCATGTAACTCTCCAACCCGGCAAGAGTGGGCGGAGACTCTCCCTGCAATGACTCGATCATCTGGTACGAGTTCTCCGCCTACACCAAAAAATCGTAGATGATTAACATTTCACATAAAAAAGCTCGAAGAATTTGGAGGATCAGGCAAAACACGAACATGACAAAGCTTACTCATCCTCTTGGAGAGCTCCTCCTTGAGCCTAATCACCTTAGCACAAGCTTTATCCACAAGAAGAAGATACTCGCCGACATCATCCCTACGCCTCGACGACGTGAGTTCTCCGAGGTTGCCTTCTTCTTGTTCCTAAGAGCACGCTTATCCTCAGCCTTGGCCTTGGTCTCCCATTCTTGCGCCTTGGTCTCCAGCCCCGCAATCTTGTTAACCAGAAGAGACATGTCCTTTTCGTGGGACGCTTGGACGCTCCTAAGCTTGGCATTCTCCTTCGATAGCTCCACGAAATCGGCCTAAAAACCAAGCATCACATGGTTCATCTGAGCAATGAACTGTAAAACAAGGATAACCAGCAATACACAAGCATCAAGAACTTGTATGCAATAAAGGTAAAGATACTTACGTTCAAACCAGCGTGGGAAGCAGCCGAGTATCTCTCTCGATGTCGAATAGACTTCATCGGAGGAAAGACATCTCCGTCCAAGACCATGCGTGAGAAGAGAGTCGTCACCGCACCTTCAGTCGCGCTCGGCAGCGTCACATTGATATATCGTGGATTTTATGGTTTTTAGCCACGATATAAAGTGTT
>OVAP01006262.1:0-11980 GCA_900406295.1 Aurinia saxatilis
CACAAACCAAGTTCTGGAGGACAAGGATATTACGCACCTTGTATGATTAAACGATTTATAGACGAGATTGTTTTTTATAAAAAAAATGTTTGATGATTTGCGTTAAGGGGATTCATGGGTACATATAGAAGTTCAAGAGTTCTAAGAACTCAACTCTTAGGAAATTACAAAGACAATAAACGTGGTCAATAAGACCATNAAAGAAGATGGTAGACGAGAAGGAGGAGCAAGAGGAGGATGAGGGAGGCCTGAGGAGGCCACTCTGGTGATGAGGAGCGATTAATACTGAATGGAGAGGGAGATCAGAGAGAGAGAGAGAGAGATAGTCTTGGTTGAGAGGAGAGGAGAATATGAGTTACGGCGTAGAAAATACTGGGGCTCATCTTTTCCTTTTCAAATTTTCAGCTTTTTTGCAATGTTAGGCCAAAAGTCTTGAATTTTTTCACTTTGACCCTGAACAAAAAATTAATAACTGAAACAATCCCGGTTTAAGAGAACCGGGGTGTTACACTTGATCTACCAAACTCTGGAACCTGAATGATATTACGCACAAACCAAGTTCTGGAGGACAAGGATATTACGCACCTTGTATGATTAAATGATTTATAGAAGAGATTGTTTTTTATAAAAAAAAATGTTTGATGATTTGCGTTAAGGGGATTCATGGGTACATATAGAAGTTCAAGAGTTCTAAAAACTCAACTCTTAGGAAATTACAAAGACAATAAACGTGGTCAATAAGACCATCAATTATTCATACAAATTAAAAAAAAAAGATAAATAAAAATAACAAAAATAGATCATGTAATTCCCCATGAAATTCAATGCATCGTAGGCATGTTAACAGTGTGGTTTAATTGGTATATGTGTGATCACATTGCCTCGTTAAAAACCTTGATACGAAAACCCAAATGGGACAAAACCAGATCAAGAGAAAGTGTACAAAGGACCACACCTCTCATTGTTAACACCTAGCAAGCTTGAAACACAACCATCGTGGTTGGACAAGCTGTGGTGCTAAGGTTACCTTTAGCTTCAGTTAGCAACGAGCAATTGGCTTCTTGTACTTCTTTAGCTCCTCCTGGTTTAAGTTCACGCTCTGGTTCATGTACGTCCACGAATTCAAGTTGCTCTGGTACATGTTCGTCCATATATTTAAGTTGCTCTGGTACATGACGTCCATAGATTCAAGCTCTGGTACATGTCCGTCCACTGATTCAAGCTCTGATTCTTTCTCCCTTGCCTTTGCTCCAAGCTCCTCATCCATGCTGTTCTCCATGATCACATCATCCCCTCCTTCTTCAAAAGGATTTTTCCTCAAATCTGTTTTCCTCAAAAAAGAGAAAACTTATCAGAAATGCTTATTCCTTTAAGACATTTATACTTACCTTGGTGATTGGTGGAATGTGTTTGGATAAGATGTTCTCGAACTCATTGCATGGATCGCTATCTCATGGTTCTATCTCTGGTTTCCTTAGACCATACAAATTAGTATTTGCTTGTTCTCTGCGAAGGTGAAGTTCATGTTTCTTATAAGAATCAACAAAAACTACAAAAGAACCATCAAATGTGTGGCAAGAAATCGGGAGGCAGACTCCCCACCTACCGAAGGCGGTATGTCTTTCAGGCAACCATATACAGTCTATGGAGGGAGAGAAATGCCCATCGTCATGGCGAAACACCGACCACAACCAATCAGCTCATCCGCCTTGTTGACAAAACGGTACACAACAGATTCAGTTCACTCCGCACTCTCGGGGACCATCGTTATGCAGAGGGACTTGGTCTATGGTTCAAGTCACGACCACCTTAGTTTCTAGATTAGAAGAATGTATTCATACTTTTTATTTTGTTTAATTAAGCATTAACGACTCATGTAAAACCCTTTTTTGGAATATATTTTAACATTTTTTCAACAAAAAAAAAATGTGTGGCAAGAAAATGCGAATAACTTGGGTAGATCCATGATTAGGATGCCACGACCTAACTCATTTGAAACAAATTCTATATGTTCTTTTAGTTCTCTAAACGCTAGAAATGAACATATTGAAAACCTAAGCGGAATTTCCTTGTTGTGATGCATTTGATCTAGATTAAGAACCATGTTGTCATAAACATAATTAAAAACATAAAAATTCTTAGCATGTTCTAGACCTAGATGTTTCTCATCATGCTTATAAAGTTTCACAAACAAAACCGTTTCTTTCTAATTCGAACAAACTTGCTCACAGTGCTTTGGTGGATAGTCTTTTGGATTTTATGTGTAAATCAATTCTGGAACAGTGAACTCCATGTATCTCGTTTGTCCGTTTGTCCGTTTATGGATGGATTCTTCTCAAGATTCTGCAAACAAAGCTCAGCCATACTCGGATTCTCCGGTTCTAGGTTAGATATATCCAGAATTTGATCTTTTGCAACAATTAGTAAATTAACCTTTGGAGATGAACCTTGAGACTTACCTTTACTTACCTTAGAATCAGTTTGGGAAACTGATTGTTCCTTTTGTCTCATGCTTACCTGATCTTGGTAGACTTCTTGTGGAGTCATGGGAAGAAGCGTGAATTTTCTGCCTTTGACTCAAACTTTTGTTGATTGGTGAATCCATCATGCGAGACTCTTCTATCAGTTTTCGGTGGACGTCCAAGCAGGATATGGCATGCTCCCATGGGTAAGATGTCACATAAGACTTCATCTTCATACTTTACAATGGACATTGGCACTAGCACTTGTTTGGTCACGGTCATCTCTCATTGTTTACTCAACCATTGCAGCTTGGAAGTGCTTGGATGCTTGATCTCTTCAAGACTCAACTTCTTAACCATTGACTCACTTGCCACGTTTGTACAACTGCCTCCATTAATAATCAAATTGCAGAGTTTTCCTTGGACTAGACATCGTGAATGGAACAAGTTGCCTCTCTGCTCATGTTCATCAATGTTTGCTATGACACTCAAAGCTCGCATAGCTACCAATATTTCTCCTTTAGGCGCTTCTTCAAAATCTGCTTCACATTGGATTTTTGTTTGCTCCTCTTTTGATTCAATTTTGCCATTTGCTTTGATGACCAGGATTTGCTTGTTGGAACACTCACTAGCATAATGACCTACGCCTTGGCACTTGAAACACTTGAGATCTCTAGCTCTTGTAAACGCTTTAACTTTGCCCCTTCGATCTGCTTCTTCTTCCTTAGGCTTAATGAATGGCTTAAACTCTTTCTGATAATCAGCCTTCTCTTCTTCTGATAATTAGACTTCTTGAATTCAGAACTCGACTTGTGACTTCTTCTTTTGAGTTACTTTTCGAACATAACCGCCTTATGTAAAAGCTTTTCTAACTCCACATAGTGCTGAACTTCAACCTTCTTCAGGATATCCCTGTTGAGACCAGCCATAAAACGAGACATGATTGACTCATTATCTTCTTGAACATCAGCACTTAGCATAAGTGTTTCCATCTCCTTATAATACTCTTCCACGGTCTTGTTTCCTTGAACCAAATTTCTCAGCTTGTAATGGAGCTCTTGGTGATAGTGGCTAGGGATGAATCTTTTCCTCATAAGAGCCTTCATGTGCGTCCAAGTCTCAATTGGATAGTCACTTACACGCCTTCTAGTTGTGACCAATTGATCCCACCAACTCAACGCATAGTCACTAAACTCGGTTGCTGCCATTTTTTACTTTGTTCTCCTCGCTATACTCATGGCAATTGAACACAAACTCAATCTTCTTTTTCCATTCAAGTAAGCATCTGGATCAGTAGTGCCTTGAAAAGTTGGTATGCGAAGATTTATGTTGACCAGATTGTCTTTTGATGGTTGCTTTCATCTCGGTCTCTCCTTGGCCTTCTTTGCCTGCTGCATGATGATTGACTACAGTAGTTAGCCCCATTTTCTTGGTCGGGAGGAAATAGTATGCGTCTCTCTCTCTGCCATGATCAGAACGAGTCTGGTGTTCCACACGCAGGTTTTGAAACATTTCTTCCATCTTTGTAAACATTTGAGCCGTGAGAGTTTCCATCATCAGTTTGTTCTTTTTGTTGGTCATAGGATTCGATTCTTCTTCCTCTGAAGTAACCATTGTGCTTCATTGGAAAACAAAACAGAACGCGTGAAAGCTTGGAAATTAAGAGGAAAAAAAAAAGAGATGAAAAACCTAAAACAAAATTATACAGATTAATTCAGATATGATTAAATCTAACAATTTCTTTTACTTTTCTTAACTAGGTTTTATTGCCAAAACACAAAAAGGACATAAAATTAAACGCTTGAACAGATCTAGTTTTCTCTAATCGTTTTATCACAACTTATCACAATAAACTTTTCAAATTCCAAAAGTAACACATATTCAGAACGACGAATTAGAAAGAAAAAAGGATGGACACACCCTGACACGGAGTTGCTCTGATACCACCTGATTCGCTCCTAGCTAGGCTAAGAGGTTGATCCCATAGATCTCTCCCGTGTGGATTGAGTCCAATGATGAAACGAAGGAAGTTGAATGGATTTGGAGGAAGGTGATAGATTGAAATGTGATGATGAAGTAGATGTGGCTGGGACGAGGGTGAATATGCAGACGATTGAAAGGAATGGTTTTATGGATCTTTGGTGAAGGGATTTTAGTAATGGTTTGATGGAATACTCAGATGGATGATGGTGGACGGATTTTTTGGAATAGGGAGTTTTGTGGATAAGGGTGGATCGAATGAAACTATCAAAAGCTAGGACAACTCTTAATCTATCAAACTCTAGAACCTAGATGATATTACGCACAAACCAAGTTCTGGAGGATTAGGATATTACACACTTTGTATGATCAAACGATTTAGAGAAGAGATTGTTTTTGATAAAAAAAAAAAAGGTTTGATGATTTGCATTGAGGGAATTCATGGGTACATATAGGAGTTCAAGAGTTCTAGGAACTCAACTCTTAGGAAATTACAAAGACAATAAATGTGGTCAACAAGACCATAAATTGTTCACATAAAATTTGATATAAAGATAAATAAAAATAACTAAAATAGATAATGTAACCCCCATGAAATTCGATGCATTGTAGGCGTGTTAGCGATGAGGTTTTATTAGTATATGTGTAATTACATTGCCTCATCAAAAACCTTGATAGGAAAACCCAAATGGGACAAAACCAAATCAAGTAAAAGAGTACTAAGGACCACACGTCTCATTGCTAACACCTAGAAGGTTGAAGCACAACCATCGTGATTGAACAAGTTGTGGTGCTAAGGTTTCCTTTAGCTTGAATTAGCAATGTGCTATTGGCTTCTTGTACTTCTTTAGCTCATCTTGGTCCATGAATTCAAGCTGCTCTAGTACATGTCTGTCCATATATTCAAGCTGGCCTGGTACATGTCCGTCCATAGATTCAAGCTATGGTACATGTCCGTCCACAGATTTAAGCTCTGGTTCTTGATGTCTTGCCTTAGCTCCAAGCTCCTCATCCATGCTGCTCTCCATGATCACATCATATATGAAGAGGAAGATCGTCATCCAAACCCATCTTCAAGACACATCGGTTGGAGTATTCTCGAAGAACCTTGGGAGTGCAACCAAAGCTTGATCCTTCATCTCCAAGCCCCCAAATTACATTGACAGATCCAAACAAATGTCTTGGAGATAGTCCTTAAGTTCCATGCTCCAAAGGTACCTAAAATATGCAATAATGTATGTAAAATGCACGAATGCAAGATAAATGTCCAAAATGAGCAATTATTCAAAATGTTACTAAATATATAACAAACTACCATTAAATGAGTGATTAGAGAGACTAAATTATCAGAAAGCAATGCTGAAAATATGCATAAAATACACCCTATCAATGATGGCCATAAATTAGATAAATGAAAGTTGTTTTCTATGAATAATTATGAGAAATGCTCCACTTTGGACATGTTTGACTTAAAACCTAAAAATATTTTTTAAACTAGAAAAAATTAATGCATTTTAACACCAAAATCATATAATAATAAAATATAATTGTATTTAAGGAGCCAGACTCAGAAGCCATGGTAATGAAACATAGGAATTGTCTAAAACAATTGGAGAAATTTGAAACAAGCAAAGAACATAACAGTCCAAAAACTCTATTAATATCCTCCGAAGTTAAAACCCAATACGGCACCAGTAAAGAATTTTTTATAGGCACGAAAATACACATAAGAAACCTCTTGAGGAGACTCGTAAGCTTTAGAAATCCTTAACATCATGTGAGCAAAGATTTAGAGCTTATGACACTGAACGACGAAAGATTTTTCAATGTAGTTAATGAAGCCCATATATTAAAATGAAGAGAGGAAAAAATTTGTGAAGCTATTGAAGGAAATCTCATATCAGAACATATGATTTTAGGTGAGAAGCAAAGCAAAGAGTAAGTTTTTTTTTAAGTTGAAGACAAGTGAATCAACAGAAAAAAGAAACACAGTTCATTTAACTTGTGATTCAGCATCCAAACGACTTAATTCTACACATGGTGCAATCACTTCTGGAGAATTTGGGGACTATCCAATGGTGCTAAAGGTTCAGGCTAATCATGAAAAAATGCACTTCTAGATAAATGTTCTATAATTAGCAATTATGCAAAATGTTATTTAATGCAAAAAAAACCTAACACTAAATGTGTGATTAGAGAGACTAAATTATCAGAAAACAATGCTGAAATCATGCATAAAATACACCCTATCAATGATGAACATACATTAGATAAATGAAAGTTGTTCTCTATGAATAATTATGAGAAATGCTCCACTATGGACCTGTTTGCCTTAAAAACCAAAAAATATTTTTTTAACTAGATAATGTTAATGCATTTTAATACCAAAATCATATAATTTTGTCACAAAAGTATATAAAATATATAATAGTAATGAAACATACGAATTTTCTAAAAAAAGTTGGAGAAATTTGAAATAAGCAAAGAACATAACGGTCCAAAAACTTTATTAATATCCTCGGAAGTTAAAACCTAAGACGACACCAGTAGAAGATTTTTTCATAAGTACGAAAATACCCATTAGAAACCTCTTGAGGAGACTCGTTAGCTTTAGAAACCCTTAACACGATATGAGAAAAGATTTGGTACTTTGTACATAGGACGACCAAAGATTCCGGAATTATAGTTGATGAAGCCCATGGATTAAAATGACTAGAAGAAAAAATTTGTGAAGCCACTGAAGGAAATCTCATATCAGAAATGCTGATAATTTTAGGCGAAAAGCAGAGCAAAGAGTGTTTTTTTTAAGTTGAAGACAAGTGAATCGACAGAAGAAAGAAACAGTTCATTTAACTTGTGATTCAGCACCCAAGCGACTTAAATTCTACACATAGGCCAATCACTTCAGGGGGATTTGGGGGCAATCCGTTGGTGCTAAAAGTCACTTTTAGATGAGACAAAGAGAATAGATTTTCGGCTTAAAACCATGACCAAGATTCAAAATGGCATTCATGCAACTGGAAATCGTATAAAAGTAACGGTTGATCTCAATGTTTAGTTGGTTAATCATGAGTGAATCAGAGAATTAAATGGATAAATTTTACATGACAAGAAGCAAGTATATAAGGTATGTAAATGGCACACCTCAAAACAGTTCTTTCTCCACTCACAACGCACAAAACACTACACAACTTGTACTCTTCCGAACTCATCATTCACTTAATCTTTCTTGTATCTCTAGTTTTACGATTTGAATTCAACTATAATATTCACCTTGTCGCTTTTGAAATAAACTTCATAATTTTCTCTGAAAGTCTTGCCTTCAAGCAGTTGCTATTGTCATGGTTTCTTCATTTTTTAATTCAATCATTTCATCTCAACTATGTATGACGATTTTAAACATCTCAATAGCAATCCCCTTCTTCAAGCAGTTGGTGTTATTGTTTATTTTCTCTGAAAGTCTTGTCTTCAAGCAGTTGCTGTTGTCATGGTTTCTTCAGGGTTTGCTACTGTTTATTATTTATTTGGTATAGTGTATAGTATAGGCAATACCAAGGAGTCAAGTAATATCTCATTGTCAATTGAAATAATTAATAGAAAAAAATGGAATCTCCACCAAAAGTTTTGGATGGAATGATGAGCTTGTAGAAAGCTTTCAAACAATGATACGTTACCATTTCCTTAATAAATTTACATAAATGTCCATTTTCCCTTCCTATATAGAATGACACAAAACGAAACAAAGCGAAAAACAGAGCAAAAGGTTGCGATGGAGAAAGAAGAATCGTTGTGTCCTAGCTTTAGCAGTTACGCCTGCGAACGAACCGCTGAAACCGCGGAGCGAGTTCGACTTGAGTTTTGCGATGAACCCAACGATGAGTTTGAATTTGTGAGTCTACGTTCCAACTCTGATCTCGTCTTTCCAGTCTTCCATCCCGCCGTGAAACCCAAGTTTAAACTCAGAGACCTGTTTCTCCGAGATCGGGAAGGTTCAAATTCATCATCATCGTCTTCTTCAGACGAAGAGGAGGACAGAATCACGAGCGAGGTTCACCCTCAGTCACCGAACAGAGGTTGGAGAAAGAGCAAATCGACGGGATCATCATCGACGATGCCTTCACGACGGTGGAGGATTCGGGATTTGTTAAAGAGAAGTTACAGCGAAGGGAAACAATCACTTAGGTTCCTGAACAGAGATGAATCGACATCGAAGTCGAAGAAGAAGGTTTCTGCACATGAGGAGTTTTACCTGAGGAACAAAGCCATCAAGGATGGAGAGAAGAGACAATCGTATTTACCATATAAGCAAGGTCTCGTTGGGTTTTTCTTCAACATTCATCGTTAGCCAAACCTTCCTTTCTGTTTTTGTTGTAAGAATATATACTTTCAAATTTGAAATCCTGAGAAACCTTCTTTCTTTCTTTTTCTCGTTTGATTAACTAATAACGAAATGATGAATATGTTGGTTTTCAGACCAAGNCATCAAGGATGGAGAGAAGAGACAATCGTATTTACCATATAAGCAAGGTCTCGTTGGGTTTTTCTTCAACATTCATCGTTAGCCAAAGCTTCCTTTCTGTTTTTGTTGTAAGAATATATACTTTCAAATTTGAAATCCTGAGAAACCTTCTTTCTTTCTTTTTTTCGTTTGATTAACTAATAACGAAATGATGAATATGTTGGTTTTCAGACCAAGTAGCCTCAACTTCTTGAGCTAAAAAACCAATCTATAGTTAACTCCCTAACCTTTTTAACTGTCTCATCAGTAGCCGAAAAAGGTTTTCCCTCTATTGCGAAAGCATTCCTAGTTACAANGTAGCCTCAACTTCTTGAGCTAAAAAACCAATCTATAGTTAACTCCCTAACCTTTTTAACTGTCTCATCAGTAGCCGAAAAAGGTTTTCCCTCTATTGCGAAAGCATTCCTAGTTACAATATGACCCAGAGATACCACGGAAAAGTACTAGAAAAACTCTTTAAGCACAATGGAGGATTTTGCCAAAGAGAAAAGATAGTGTAGGTTAAAATGCAGTGATACCTGGTCAAAACCTGAGGGTGGATAAGGTAAATCTTAAGAAAAAAAGATATAGATTAATAGAGTTGTAATTTTAATACGTATATAAAAGTTGTAATAGAGTTGGGGTAATTAAACTTGCAAAACACTTGTAATTTTATAGAAATATAACTGCAACAAATTATTAATAATAAATAAACTAAAATCCAAATAAGCTAGTATAAGTGTCTTTTGCTAAGTACAGGAGAGAGTTAAACTGAAATAAATTTTAAAATAATATACAAAATGTATTTGAATAAGTAGACATGATATATTAAAAAACAATTAGTTGAAGTTAATACTAAAGACTAACTAATTTAAGTTATTATAATCTTGAAATTTAATTAAAATAAGGAACATAAAAAAATCAAAATGATTAAACAAATTGCATTTATAAAAAACTGTAAATGTATTAGTTGAAAAATCAGAAGGCTTAAATGCCGACTATTCCATAAATTATTACCCGTGCCGAGCACGAGAGAGAGTTAATTTGTGATATAATTAAATAATATTATGTAGTTAAAAAAAAAGATATTAGTAATATACATGTAGACAAAAATACATATATTAAAATTGTAATATAGTTGGGGTAATTAAAATTACAAAAGACTTGTAATTTTATATAAATATAACGACAACAAATTATTCATCATAAATAAGCTAAAAAAATTAAAATCAACTAAGCTAGTGTAAATGTCCCGTGCTGAGCATATAAGAGAGTTAAACTGAAATAACTTTTAAAATAGTATATATGATGTATTCGAATAATAATTATGGTAATTATTAGAGAAATTCCTTAAAATATCATCATTTCGAGTGGTAGTTCAACAAATACTACTAAAATTTTTATTTTCCAAAAATATCACTAAAAGTTAATATTTTTCAAAGGTTTAGAATATATTTATTTTTGTTTGAGTTAATTATTTTATATTTAGGATTTAGTTTTGAAGGATTAAAGTTTAGTTTTGAGGATTCAGGGTTTAGTTTTGAATTTTAAAAAATTAATTCAAATTTAATGGTATTTTTGGAACATTCAAACTATTAGTGGTATTTTTGAAAACTAAAACTTTTAGTGATATTTTGGGAACTATCACTCCAAAATGTTGGTATTTTGGAGATTCTCCGTGATTATTATGTATACATGGAATNATATTTTGGGAACTATATATCACTTCAAAATGTTGGTATTTTGGAGATTCTCCGTGATTATTATGTATACATGGAATACTAAAAATTATTAGTTAAAGTTAANGTTAATATTTTTCAAAGGTTTAGAATATATTTATTTTTGTTTGAGTTAATTATTTTATATTTAGGATTTAGTTTTGAAGGATTAAAGTTTAGTTTTGAGGATTCAGGGTTTAGTTTTGAATTTTAAAAAATTAATTCAAATTTAATGGTATTTTTGGAACATTCAAACTATTAGTGGTATTTTTGAAAACTAAAACTTTTAGTGATATTTTGGGAACTATCACTCCAAAATGTTGGTATTTTGGAGATTCTCCGTGATTATTATGTATACATGGAATACTAAAAATTATTAGTTAAAGTTAATAGTAAAGACTAAATATTTAAGTTACAATAATCTTGAATTTTACTTAAAATATGAGAAGAAAAGGACATAAAAACAACAAAGGGATAATCTCTAAAATACTACTAAAATGGAAATGAGTTCCAAAAATACCATCAATAAAAAATTCCACATATACCACTAATTACATGGTAAAAATACATGTTTGCCCTGAATTAATTACAATATTTATTAACTAATAAATAATAAATTATTTAAAAAATTTAAAATTTTAAATTTTTTTATTATTCGTTTTATATTTTATATTTTATTTTTTATTTTTCAAAATTTGTTAGAAACAACGAAAAATTAGGAAGCCTTTCCCAAACCTTAAAAATGTTTCCTAAACATAAAAAATGTTTAGGATGATCTACCTAAACATTAAAAATTATTTAAGAAGCACGTCTTAAACATTAAAAACGTTTAGAAAACTACTACTATATATTAAATATATTTAGGAAGTGTTTGCTAAATATTTAAAAAATTTAGGAAGGTTTTCATAAATATCACTATAAACATTTAGGGTGATCTACCTAAACACTAAAAACTATTTAAGAAGCACGTACTAAACATTAAAAATGCTTAAATACATTTAGGAAGTCTTTCCTAAATATTGAAAAAATTAGAAAGACTTTCCTAAATATCAATAAAGTCTTGCTAAATTATTAGAAACACATTTTTAAATAATGATATTCTTATAAATGAGTTGGTGAACTATTGTACACGATCTGAAAAAAAAAAATTGTAAATATTTAAAGTTATTTGAGATGTTTAAATAATCAATACTAAACATTAAAACCGGTTAAATACACTTAGGAAGTCCTTCCCAAATATTAAAAAAATTTAGGAAGACTTTCCTAAACATCAATAAAGTCTTTCTAAATTATTGGAAACACATTTTTAAATAATGATATTC
>OVAP01006264.1:0-11979 GCA_900406295.1 Aurinia saxatilis
TACTTGTTGATTGTTAAACTAACCCCCACAAGGTCAATTGCTAGTCATCTTCAATCGTTATTGTCATTGCTCATCGGTCAATGCTTGTTTAATTTGATTTCTTAACCGTTTAAGTTTGTTTTAGTGCTTTCGTTTGCTCTTTATTGTTAGTCTTTTTCATTGCTTCTTAGTTCCTTTAGTAAATGCTTGTTTTAAGTTTGAATTTGAAAANTACTACGACTTCTCAAGTGAGTTGTGGTTAGCGAAAGGTTTTGAACGCTAGACACAAAAAGTCATTGTTCAGTTCCCGAGGGATGCGTTGTGGTTTCCAAGAGGTATCACTTCAGCTTTCTCTTTTTTATTATATAATCCCCTTCTAACCTCTTAGTTGTTCTTCATTTCTAACATTTGCCTATATCTGCTGAAGCCGGACTTTCAAAGAGTCCTCTCTTCTTCAAGGTATGTCTCTAATTTCCTCTCTGTTGTTCTTCCTTATGAGTTTAGGGTTTATCACATATTAAGTTAGAACCGCCGTAGACTTGGCCATACTTTCGATGAATCTTCAAATTTCCAATTGTTTGTACCACTGCGATGAACTCTTTTTTGTTTGAGAGTTTGATCTAAATTTCTTTCCTTTTCTTCCTTTTTTCTGTTTGTGTGTCAGTTTCATTTTTCGATCTAAGGCCTCTTTCGCCTAATATGCCCGTCCAGAGCAAAGAAATCCATGGCCCAGATTCTAGACTGTCCATGCATTACGAAATGGTGGAGCCTAGCGGTCGCAAAGAGGATCATGTTGCTGATTGTGAGGCCAGAGACCCAGACAGCGAAGTGGATGTTGGCGAGGACGATAGTGATGACATCGATAACGATGATAGCGAGGATGATAACGACGCCGATATCTCAAATGATGATGGGGACAGGATTTCGACTGCCGAAGGCGCTACGTCGAATGACGGCGAGGACACTGAGAGCGATAGTAGTGAGAGCATTGACCGTGATAATTGCGAGGGAGCACTGAGAACCGAGGATGCTTCCCGAAGCAGCAGGCATGCTTGCTCACAGGAGACCATAGGCGATCTCAAAGCGCAGATATTCAAAGTGGAGCTAGAAGAGTACCAACACGGCTACGGGCCTCTAGCAGATGAGTCGTTGCTCCAGAAGAAAAAGAGAAAATTCGCTACAAAAGAGGAACAACACCAAAGATTCATTCGAACGGGCAGACTTCGTCATCGGAAGATACTCTCGACGCATTAAGGCGTGAATGCAACATCTCCGAGGAAATTGAGTTGATAGTCCCGACTGACGAGGATAGAGCCGACAATCCTCCACTAGGTCACTTGACCCTATACGAGTGCTTCATGAGAAATTGCTTATTACGGTTCCCAATTTTAGAGATTATCTTGGAATATCTAGTCGAACATCAAGCTTGCCTGGCTCAGCTTACGCCAAGGTCAATTAGGCACCTAGTAGAGATCTTGGTGCGAAGCTACGAATGTGGAATAGCTCTCACTGTTAACCATTATTTCAATCTTCTCATTTTCTCTAGCCACGAGGAGCAACCCGTTAATCTATTTTGTGTCCATTCCAAAAGATAGGCGTATAATCCATGGGTTCTCCTTCAAGGATCATAACAGGTCCAATTTCGTCTTTTTTGTTCCTAGGATTGTGCTTTGCAGTGAATAGACAACTTCCAGACGTCCCAGACACCCTTGACTCTGATTAGTCCACTGGACTAAACACTTCAACCAGGAGAGAGAAGAGGAAGCAAGAAGGCGAGCTGAAGGATTCTCAGTGTCCGAACCTGATTTTAGTGAAGACGAGGTAGAGATGGAATCCATGGAAGAACTCACTCAAGAATTTAACTTCAGAAAAATAAAATTGGCGAAGAAGAAAACGGAAGAAGATGCAGAGGCTGGTGCAAATTGTTTGGTGGTTACTATTGCCTTGACCGAGGACACTGAATCTTCCGAAGGCGACCTCACCGGGACAAATAAAGGCGAGGCTATAGAGAGTGTGAAGTCCCTGGTGGTTATGAAGCTGAGGCCAAAATCGGGTCATGCAGTCATCAAGCAACATCTCGATGTCGCGAAGAGAAAAGCGGCCGAGGAAGAAAATGTAAAGACAGGCACTGGTGATGAAACTAAGAAGAAGAGGAGAAAGAAAGGCGAAGCCGATGACGACGAGGAGACTGTGAAGACTGCTCCAGAACCCGCGCCTAAATCGTCAACCTCCTATCAGCCTGCACCGGCCTATATCTCTGAGGATCGCTTCACAGCGGCTGCAGCCGTGTTCTCTAAGTCACCTTTTCCGGGAGCGAGATGCCTCCTCTAACAGAGATGGTAAATCCAAAAGGATTTGGCCGTGTCACATACCAGGCTCTTCAGGTAAACATTCTAACTTTTTCCGGTTTTTGTAATTATTCCAAATACCCATTGCGTTTTGTTTATGCAGTATAATGCCGAGTTTGCTCGCACGATGAAGGGGTGTGACACTGCTGTCAAAACCCTCAACGGCCAAGTAAAAGTGCTGAAGCAGCACTTGTAGCCGAGTACTAAGTACTTAATGGTAGTACTTTTTTAGATGTCGAGCGTTCCATGAACGTGGAAAGATACTTCCGTCCATCGCGACGAGCTCGTACACATCAGGCTTCATGACGTTAGCAACGCTGTAAGGTCCTTCCCAGTGCGCGCCGAAATTGCCAGCGTTTGGTTCTGCAATGTTGTGAAAAACTTCGCGCATGACGAGCTCTCCTTCGCGAAAACGCTGAGGAAGAACATGCGAGTTGTAATACTGAGTTATTTTTTACTGGTAATTCTGAAGACGGACGAGTGCGCGATCCCGTCTTTCATCGAGGAAGTCGAGCTGATCAAGTAACATGATGTTATAGACCTCCTCATTTTGGGGTGCAAGCTACCGACGAAGTCCGGGAAATTCCATCTCCGCCGGAATTACACATTCTGAGCCATAGACGAGGACGAAAGGAGTTTCACCGGTAAGACATCGAGGAGTCGTTCTATGTAACCATAAGACTCCATCCAATTCCTCGACCTATCTGCCTTTATTAGCGTGTAATCTCTTTTTTAGTCCATCAACAATCGTTCTTGTTGATGGCCTCGGCATGACCGTTACCTTGCGTGTAACAAGGAGTAGACTTCGTGAGCCGGATTTTCTATTTTCGCATAATCTTTCAAACCAAACAGAGATGAATTATGACCAGTTTTCCGTGATGATCTCGTGCGGAATGCCATGTCTACAGATAATGAATTTTGCAGATGAAGTGTTCCACTTAAGCGTCCTTAATGCTGGCGTAGGAATCGGCCTAGACCAACTTGGAGAAGTAATCGGTGAGGACGAGGAGAAGTCTCTTGCTTTTGGAGTTAGGCATGGGACGGACGATATGCATTGACCACCGCATGAAAGGGTAAGGAGATGAGACCGAGGATAATAGCTCGGCCGGTTGGTGTATTATCGGGGCATGCCGCTGGCATTTTTCGCACTTAGCAGTATACAGTTCACAATAGCGGAACATCGTGGGCCAGAAGAAACTGTGGGTCTTGATCCTGATGGTGAGACTTCGACCACCCAAATGGTTCCCGCAAGACCCGTCATTGATCTCCTGCATGACGCGCCGAGCTGCCGCACCCTCTACATAACGAATAAGTGGTCCAGATGCACACCATTTGTAAAGTTGTCCTTTGGCAATAGAGTATCGTGCAACTTGAGATTTTAGTTTGTGTGCAGCCCACTTTTTGTATGGGACCGTGCCATCCATGATGAAGTTCTGTAGTCTGGAGATCCAGGGTCAGTCACATCCGTAAGTAGAAAGAGTACTTCCCGCATGGCCAGTTTCCATCGGAACAGCACCAGCCTCTTCCGGGAGCGGGTCCATTAATGCGACCTGATGAGTTGCTTGTATACTTGGGACTTCGAGGAGCTCTACTAGAATTACTCGGCGGAAATCGGATATTGACGCCGAGCCGAGACCAGGCAGTGCATCGGCCGATGAATTCTCGGATCCTGGGATCCGAGTCAAAATGAACTCGTCGAAGCCTGCGACAAGATCTCGGACAATATTCAGGTAAGCCTCCATCCGTTCGTCGCGAGTTGAGTAATCGCCATGGAACTGGTTGGCGACGAGCTGTGAATCGCAGAAAGCATGTAATCGATGGACCTCCATGCCATGGGCTAAGCGAAGTCCCGCGATAAAAGCTTCATATTCTGACTCATTGCTGGATGCTTCAAAGTTCAGTCGGAAAGATTGCTCGATGAGTTCCCCGTTTGGAGCAGTTAGGTATATCCCGATGCCCGTTCCTAGTTTGGAGGACGATCCGTCTGAATGAAGAGTCTAACACCGGCGTGCAACCATGTCGGACTCAACGTCAGCCGAGGTGAGGGGGTCGGGAGATGTCGAGGGCAATGTAACCGGTTCAGACGTGTCTTTGGCCATAGACGGCTGGGATTGCTCGATCGAGTCTTCCGAGAATGTATCTTCGTCAATTTTTTATGAAAAGTCGGCCAAGACGAAGTCGGCAAAAACTTGTGCCTTTGTTGCGGTACACGGCTTATACTCGATATCGTACTCGCTGAGCTCAATTGCCCATTTGGCAAAACAACCATATTGATTGGGACTGTGTAGGATAGCACGTAGAGGGTATGTCGTGAGTACGATGATCGCATGGGACTTGAAGTAAGGACGCAGTTTCCGAGCCGAGGTGACAACGGCGAGGGCTAGTTTCTCCATCAGCGGGTAACATGTCTGAGCACCTGTCAGGGATTGACTAACGTAAAAGACCGCTCGCTGTTTGTTGCCCTCTACTCTGATCAAAACGCTGCTGACTGCGGCAGTGAACACAATGATGTATAGGAAAAGAGGCTCTCCGCCTATAGGCTTCGAGAGGATTCGTAGAGTCTTGAGATACTGCTTCAACTACTGAAAGGCGACTTCGCACTGGTCAGTCCAAACTATCAATTTTGTGTCTCAAAGGGTCTTATAAAAGGGGGGACACTTATCTGTTGATCGGGAGATGAACCGATTGAGAGCTGTTATCCGCCCCGTGATCGTTGGATGTACTTTGCCTTTGTAGGTGATTGCATAGACTCGATGGCTCTGATCTGCTTAGGATTTGCTTCGATTCCACGCTTAGTAGAGGTGGTAAGGAGAGGGGACGGCTCTCATCGCGTTTAGCCATGATGTTCCGAGTATGATGTTGTATATGGTTGGGTGGTCGGTGGCTGAGAAATCCACGATCTTGGTTACGCCCAAAGCCTGAAATGGGAGCTTGATCATTCCCAGTGTCATCGTCATTTCACCAGAGAATCCTGTCAACGGCTTGGGACTTAAAACCACCTCGGTGAGAGGGATGTTCATTCTTCGGAGGGTCCCCCGGAAGATCACGTCCACTATGCTACCTGTATCGATGAGGATCCGAGCCACCTAGAAATCATTGACAAGGAGTTGAATTACCAAATGGTTGTTATGAGGGTAAACGATCCCCTTGGCATCTCTGGCTTCGAAGGACGTGATATGGTCGGGGATGTCGCCGTCGGACGTCACTCTATAGACGGAGTCGGCCTGTTGCTGGAAGGCTTTGATGGAAGATACCGTATCAAAACAGTATTGTGATCCGCCTATAATCATATTAATCCGAGGTTCAGGGCCTTGCTGTTTGTCGTCTTTCTCTCCTCTATCAAGTTTAGCTGCATCGTTCTGCTGTGGAGCTGGTCAGGCATCATCTTTCTTTGGTCCTGGGAAGTCTTTCACACTGAAGCCTCCCATTTTTCCCTCGGCCAAACACTTGGCCAAGAGGGCTCCCGACACTTGCAGTTAGCAGTGTTATGCCCCTTGTTCTGGTGATGGTCGCAGAAGGCATTTTCATCGTAGGCGTTCTGGATGAGCCACTGGTTTGAACGTCCTCGTCCCTGGCCTCCTGTTCGGCCTCCACCTCGGCCTCAACCTCCTCCTTGGCTTCTTTCAGGTGTTTCCTCGGTGTAATGTCATTCATCGTCGTCGGGATGATCTACGAGGTAGTTGTGGGAGACCCTGAGACGATCCTTCATGGTCGATGTAACGGCCTATGGCTGTCTTCGTTCGAAGACTGTTGCGGTGCAGAGGATGTTGGTCGGCTCGTCGACCGTCCTTGTTTTGTTTGGAGAGTTAACATCTCTTCTTTGTCGGGTATGTACCCGACAACTTGCTGAAGACCTTCTTGGATGGTGATGACCGGTCGTTTCGCCAGAGATCGATGAAATTTACCAGTGAACAGCAGTGCCTGTTTTAGAGCTTCAAGCATGGCTTCGTCACCCATACTATCGATCTGTGTCAAGGAAGACTTGAATCGGACTACGAAGTCGCGGAGTGATTCGTTTTGTCCTTGTCGGATGTTCCACATATCCTTCCCGGTCGGCTCGGCCCTTGCAAGTATCACATATTGTGCCAGGAACTTGCTCTGGAGGGATTCGAAGTTGTCCACCGAGTATGGTTCTAATTTTATGAACCAACGAAGCGTTGCTCCATCCAAGTGTTCGGCGAAAAGGCGGCAAAGACCGGCATTTCTTTGCCCTGGTGGGAATATTGCCATGTTCATGGCGACATGGAACACATCAAGATGAGCTTTAGGGTCGATGAACCCCTTGAATATCGGGATCTTCATCTTCCCAGGATCAGGTATGTTCACCACTGTGATGGCTGGAGTGAAGGGAGTTCTTCTCGCCTCCTCTAGCATCCGATCGATCGCGGGAGCCGAGGAAGTCACTCCGTGAACCTGGTTTTGAACCACTTCTAAACCGTCGTTGGTTCTAGCGATCATGGCTCTCATCTCTTCGAGCTCGGCGCGGAGATCACGACGCTCGGATTCTTTGTAAGGATCGTGATCGTCATCAGAAACCTCTACTCTGTTCACGTCGGTTTTGGGATCAGGGGCTTGCTCGTCGTTAGGACGGTGGTCGCATCACCCTCGACTTCCTTCGTAGCCTCCTCGTCCATGTTCTTAGCTGTCCCGCGGTTAATGAATGTCCTGAAAGACGTCGAAGCTCCTCGTCTTGGAGGAGTAGGAGGGAGGCGAGTGGGATTTGGGATCATGAACGTGTTGGAAGGTGTCTGGAAGCGGTCATATAAATTGAGATCGTGTAGCGGCCAGCTGGGTGGAGATCGTGTTCAGCTGACTTATGATGCCGAGGTTTGTTGTCTCCTGTTGGGCAGCTCTCTGAGCAAGGTCGGCCAAGGTGGCCGCTACTGTTTTTGGATTCACCTCGACACGCTCTACTCCCTGGTCGTCAGTTACAGTGCGCGTGATGGTGAACGGTGTGGTCATTTCTGGCTGATGTCCTTCGGAAGGGTTTTGCTGCTCGTCGGACATTATCTTTTGTTAGGGTTTTAGTTTGTGAGAAAAGTTACCGGTTCCCCACAGTCGGCGCCAAATTATGTGGGTAAAATCACACAATCACTATTTGTTCGAGATTCTGGATGAGGAACTCGATACAAAGAGCAAGACACAAACACAAAAGATCTAGCAAAGGATTGCTTTATATTGATTATGAAAAAGAGTCTTTCATAACGTAAGCTTTTTTGGGTTCTTAAGCTAGAAAGAGATGATCATACAAGTTTTACTTAAGAAAGTATATATACAAGATTATGCCGACTTAGAGATAAGTTAAACTCCTAGATCTTCTCGTATATTCCTGATTCGACTTGCCTTCTGCATTAATGTCCGCTTCGCGTTGAGAATATATGGGCTTTTTTTTACTCGGCCTTGGATGCATGGGGATTGATAATGACTTCGCCATTATCGTTAAATATTGGCCTCACTATAAGAAGTGTGTACACATTTGGCCATAATGCAACTTCGCATTGGATCCCACGAGTTAATGGCAAGGTCTCTTGTGTCGTCGCCTCGTGGTTACGTCTTCATATGATGGCGAGACCATCACTCTGATGACCTCGCCATGATGATCTCGCGGTTTTGCCTTCGTACTTGCTTACCAATGCGAGGTCACCCCTTGCGTAGCGACCCATAACCGCGAAGTCATGTTTTTATGTACCTCGCCATTAACTCACCCATCCGAACTCGCACTTATATTCATTCAGTCATTTGTTGACTGAGCAGTTTTACCTGTGGGGATATTTGACCCCCACAAAGAAAATAAGCAAGTTGTGTTATAGCAGTAGGGCACACAAAGAATCATAGAAATCCTTTTTTTTTTTTTTTTTATGAATAATTTGAGAAGTGTGTTTATTTATTCCAATGGAGAGGCAAATCTTATATAGGTTATATAATTAGGGTTAGGGTTTGATCCCCAAAGCTAATGGGTTCATAACACTCCCTCTTGGATGACCATTATTACATAACATGAATCCTTAATACATGTAAAATATTGCCTCATTAAAAATCTTACCATGAAAACCAAATAAAAAAAAACCATGGTTAAGGGAAAAAGAATGCAACACGCATTTACTCACCCTGATGAGTACATAACTTGAGATTTTTAAGACGGCGCATTCCAATAAGATGAACCAATCTCTTGAAAGTAGCAGTAGGAAGCGTCTTGGTAAACAAATCTGCCAAATTTTCACTTGAACAAACGTGTAGACACATACCTCAACTTCCTTCTGCAAATCGTGTGTGTGGAAGAATTTGGGTAGGATATGCTTTGTTCTATCACCTTTGATATATCCCTCCTTGAGTTGTGCGATGCAAGCTGCATTATCTTCATGCATAAATGTTAGAGCTTCTTTCCCTTTAGAGATACCACAATCCTCTCGTATGTGTTGAATAACATACCACAACCATACACACTCACGACTAGCTTCATGGATTGCTAAAATCTCTGCATGGTTAGAAGAAGTCGCATCAATTGTTTGCTTCATAGAACGCCAAGAAATAGTTGTACCACTACATGTACACACATATCATGTTTGCGATCGAGCATTATGGGAGCATTATGGGGATCCGATAAGTAACATGCAACTGCGAAACCGGCCAAAACCTCTTTGGACGAGTAATGGAAAAACAAACCCATATCTTTTGTGCCTTTTAGATTACGAAGTTGATGGTTAATTCCATTCCAATGTCTTCGAGATGGGAATGAGTTAAATCTTGCTAATAAATTCACCGTAAATGATATATTGGGTCTTGTATGGCTAATAAGGTACATCAATGCTCCTATTGCACTTAAATATGGTACTTCAGGACCAAGAATTTCTTATGACTTTCTTTAAGGTGGAAATGATCTTTATCCACATCAAGAGATCTTACAACCATTGGACTACTTAAAGGATGTGCTTGGTCAAAAAAAATCTCTTTAACACATTATATGTATCTGTCGTTTGATGTACTAAAATTCCATCCTTTAGATGCTCCAGTTATAATTCTAAGCAAAACTTTGTCTTCCCGAGATCTTTCATGTCAAACTCTCTCTTCAAATATTCTACTGTATTTAATTCATCAACATATACTATAATTATCACAAATCCTTGCCCATATCTCTTTATTGAAATACATGGACTGATGGGGTTGTTTTTATAGCCTTCTTTTAATAAATGCTCATTGAGGCGATTGTACCACATACGCCGTGATTGTTTCAATCCATACAAGGATAGGTTTAACTTTATGCAATATTGTTCGTTTGGATTTTCATCTGGTACTTTAAATCCTTCTGGAAATTTCATATAAATATCAATATCCAGTGTTCCATATAAGTATGATGTGACTACATCCATTAAGCGTAAATCAAGTCTCTCTCTTATTGCCAGACATATAAGGTATCTGAAAGTCGTAGCATCCACCACATGTGAGATAGTTTCATCGCAATTAATTCCAGGTCTCTGTGAGAATCCATGTGCAACTAAGTGTGCTTTGTATCTCACCATTTTCATTCCTCTTTCACACAAAAGCCCATTGATGACCTACTGATTTTACACCTTCAGGAGTCAGACTAATGGTCCAAACACTCGTCTCTTTGTGAGAAGTTTTATTATGCGTCTATTGCTTCTTTCCATTTTAGCCAATCGTCTCTTAGTGTACACTCTTGAATAGACTTTGGTTCATGATCCTCTTTGTCATCCATTAATTATATCAACTGTTATAGTGTATGCAAATATACCATCGACGTCAATTTGATTGAGGTTCCATTTTCTTCTAGACATGACATAATTTGTTGAGATCTCATATTATTATCACGTACCTGAATTTCATCTAATTTTATGTCTACAATCTCTTGTAAAGATCCTTCAATAACATTCTTAACTCGTCAATTTTTGCTCCCTTTCTCTTCCGAGGATTTTTATCTTTGGAACCAATAGGTTTACCATGCTTCATGTGTGCCTTAGACTCAATAGTAGTCTAATATCGTCCTTTTGGGATATCAATTCGAATTGGGGCATTCACAGCTGGTATATGTGACTTAGCCTCGACATCATCATTGCCTTTGATTGTCAAACTGCATTGGAAGCTCTTCACAAACCTCCCTCTTGGCTTAAATACAGGGCCCTCGTACACACCATACAAACCTTACTACCAAGTTTTGAATCGGTTCTATTTCAACTGGTTAAGTCTACATCTAAAACTATAGCTCGAGATATTGCAAGCAGTGTCACTCGTGAGGGGTGATTCTCAGCGAATGTGGTCCTAGGTGACCCGGCGTGATTGCAGGATAGACGAATGCAACATGAAGCTTTTGGAAGCATTTGACTGCTCTTTATTTAAAGGCTTAATGCGTTTGTTTTCTTTTACATTCTTGTTTTTCTTAACGTTAATTCTCCTATTTTTGAGTTGTGTTTAAAACAAACCATTGTATTTGGATATTTTCTATCACTTTCAGATGAATTAAAAAAAAACATTGTATTGTTCTTTTTTTCTTTTTCTTTATAAACGGTTTTTTAATAAAAAATAATCACCTTTTGTATATATATATATATATATGCGTTGTTACAGAACTTATTAATTAAATGTCGTTTAAAAAAAATATCATGCGTTATTACAAAGTGACACATGACACTGTGTAGATAGAGAAGAATCACAGAAATCTTCCTTCTTGTTACAAGAACAGAAATAATGCTAAACAGATGGAAAAAGGGTATAAACTACGATTAAAGCAGCCGAAAGAAAGAAGAAAAAAACAGAAAACCCGGAGTATGTGATTGGTTCATGGTAGTGGTACCAGAACCAAAAAAGAAAGGAAAAAGTAGTATTCGCAAGTCGCAAGGTCCTCTATCCATTTATACAGGAAATATTTTTACATATATAGGGGTATGAATGGAAGTGCATGGGAAGTTTGTGCCAAGCGCGTGTTGCCAGAATCTACTTGCAACTAACCTCCGATTCAACACCTATACACCTTCAACGAACGATTGAACACTTCGTAATCTCACAATCACTCACGAACACTCTTTGTGGTAACTTGAAGATTGTATCGTGAGCAAAACAGAGAAAGAAACAGAGGAAGGAAGGAAGAACACAAGATTTTGTTTACCCAGGAGTTCGTTCTTCGATATGAAGATAATACTACTCTCCTGGGGCTGAATCCTCCAGCTTTTCACTAGGTCAAACTAAGCTCGAGCTCTCGTTAATGGCGAGAAAACTCTGTACAAAGATATGAACACAAGGTGTTCAATATAATACCAACACTAACGACAAAACCTTATCCGTTAGAGTTAGTTACGATTAAACCGAAAGTAAACCGAGAGTGAACCGAAGACATTCCCAATTAAACCAAAACAGACCGGGTTCAATATCCTTCCTCACTTCGGACCTTCCAATTCGACCAGAGGGTTCGATTCTTCCTTACTTCGGACCTTCTGGTTCGTCCAGAGGGTTCCTGCAACAGCCAAAACTTGGCAATATATCAACAAATCTCCACCTTGCCAATTTGGATTGTTGCACCCTCTCACTTTGACCATTCATGTGAAAAGCTCCTGGCATAAACCTCCAGCCAAGCCCGAAGGCTCATCATGCATTGCTGATATATTGTGGATTTTATGGTTTTTAGCCACGATATAAAGTGTTT